>JAZDUA010000007.1:10925000-10931177 GCA_038098605.1 Gryllus longicercus
CAAAAGTTCGTACCATTAAGTGAGAGTATGTATGAGTGAATATTCAGTATGCGTGTGAGAGTGTGACTGTACAAGTATGTGTTAACGTACTTCAAACCTTAGGACGTTCAATCCCAATTAAATCAACGGAAATGTACAGGGCGGCAGGAAAGTGGCGCAGTACAGGGCGCAGTGGCACCATGCTGACGAGAGTGATTAGGTTGAGTAGAAGCAGTCGGGGACGAGGACGGGCGAGGTGACGGTACGCGTGCGACTCTAACGCCCCTCACAGCGGCGAAGCTGAGGGCGGAAGCGGAGGTGCTCGCAGCCCATATATTTCCTTTGGATAAATTTGGATTGAACGCCTACAGTTTGAAATACATTCACAAATATGTGTACAGTCATACATACACACACACGTAGATCCATACGCACACTCCATATTCACTCACAACCACTGCCACTCAATGACACAAACATTCACACATTTAGGGCCGTATTCATAGTTGTGACTTATAAGATAAGGAAATACTTAAGCTATAAGAAGTTACTTTTGATATGGAAGTGCATACGTGCATTTGGTATTCATAGACGATACGCATAGAAATAAGTACGATTCCAGCAGCGTATCGTGTGGTAACAGCGCATGGGCTGTTTCAAAGCCATCTGAATCCTGCCTGAAGTGTCCCATCAAGCTGGCCGTGAGCTAGTCATATGTTTGCGTCCGTGAGCATCCGTGGGGTACCCTAACCCACATAATTGCTTAAATAGTGGTAGTATCTTAAACAGTTTCTTAAATAAAAGGAAATCGGTAAACGTATATTTGTTGCAACTGATTTTTGCCACCAACGTAACCCAAAACTTGTATTTTCGTCTTGATAAAACGAGATCTTTTCTTAAATATTCTTGAACGTTGTGCATTTACTGAAGGTTTTACAGATCACGTAAATGTAGCTAGATGCTACAAAAGACGATGACATCATAAGAATTCTTACAATCTTCTAAATCATAGTCCATTTATTTCAAGTGCCGACTATTTTCAACACCATTATGAGACGGTTTACTTATAGTTATACGTGAAGGCCGGACCTTCCTTTTAGCTATAAGGAGTTTCTTGTGTACGGGAATAAGTTGCAACTACGAATTGAAAAACGCTATAAAGGAATTCCCTTAGGTATTCCTTGTTATAAGTGACGACTATGAAAACGGCCCTTACTCGCATACACACAACAAGACTCATGCATATACGTGCGCACATTCACTCACTCAAACAACTTTCAGGACTTCAACCCGAACACCTCTCTTGGAACAACCCCATCCCACTCTAAAATTCCAACGGTGTCAGTGCACCAGCGCTTCTCGCGGGCCCCTGCTCATCGAACCGAAACACTACACAATAATAACTAAAGGGCGCGTTGCAATCGCATTACCTTGTCGTCTTTGGCCTTGGCCTTGGCCTTGGTGAGGTCGGGGGCGGAGTGCGCGTTGGCGGTGGGCGGCGCGACGGGGGAGGTGGGCGAGGCGAGCGCGGAGACGGACGGCTTCTTGTCCTCGGTGCTGTAGCTGCGCGAGTAGCGGCCGTAGCGGTCGCTCGCGCTGCCGCCGCCCGAGCCGCCACTGCCGCCGCCGCCGCCGAACACCGAGGGCGGCTTCTCGGTGGCCGGGCTGCGCACCGACGTGCCGTAGCGCGTGCTGCTGCCGAAGCGCAGCGACGTCGGGATCTGCACGGGCGTCGTGGCCGGCGTGGACGACGCCGACGAGCCCGAGTCGCCTGCGTCGCGGCTGTTCGAGCGGCTGCAACACGACACTCGGGATGCGGCGGCGCCAACAAATCACCGACGTTTCTAAACAACCATGTTCAATGTTTAAAACGTAGATAGAAACCGCGTCTTTGTGCGGTGTTTAAATCAATAAGAGGTGATCGTCGCGAAGGGAAGTGCAGAGAAGATTATGAAAACCAACATACGTCGCGCGGAAGGAACATGGCTTAAAAATCAGGCAAAGAAAACAGAGAACTTGGTTGGTAGGTAAACTCTCGTTTGTAAACAGGATAATACAAAATTGGAACAAATTACCTGCATCCGTGCTGGAGACTTTCCCTCAGAATGTCAAAAAAAATTTAATTAGACTAAATAAATTGTAAATTTTTGTGACTATGATACAATTAAGTTTTTTGGTATTATTTTTGTTATTTTATATTAGCTCAACTTTAATCTTATGGGATTAATTACATTAATTTTGTAAAAATGTATTACGTAATTTGTAAATATAATAATGTGTGTATTTGTAGTAATTATTTAGGAAACGCTACCATCGTAAATATTCTACGTATTCCTAAGTAGCAAAATAAACATGATATTATAATTGATTGATTGACTGATTAGCGATTTCAGGCTCATCAACTGTCAAGGTCATTAGTCACGTACCGGGAGAGGTGGTTCAGGACATCAACTTACTGTATTGATTATGACTGGAAGCTCCTTGGTTGGAGTCCCGACGATGGCAAGATTTTTCGACACTAAATACCAAGGTCGAATTCGGTCGCTGTCTGGAAGAGAATTCTAGCGGCCTGCTGTTTTGATTGGTAGTTTTCAGTGGTTTCTCCGTTTAATACCAGGTGAATGCCGTAGCATTACCGTTCTAAACGGGTCACGGACTATGCGCAATATTTCCTTTCTCTTCCTTGTCCTATCTTCACTCCATACTTACACACACTTATACTACCATATACTACTACACATGCTGCGAGACCGTTCAGAAGCCAGAAGTGCTTGTCCTGGCTGCGGCGGTTTCTCCGTTGGTAGCAGATACGTGGTCGGGGAAAAGCCCCTTAGCCGACGGTAGGTTCGCGCTGGATATCATCATCTAGAGAGAGAATATCATCGACACCTCTCCCATACTCTACACTTGCGGGACTAATGAACTTAGCTGTTAACGCGCCCGGAATCATTAATCAATCATTAGTCCCGTAAGTGAAGTGCATGGTTTTTATCGCGGGAGGTGGCAATGTATCTCTGCCTGAATGACCAGATCAGGCGCCGACCTACACGTCCACTCGCGAAGTTTTTCTCAACAAGGTATCTCCAACCACGGGCACTGTTGCAGCAGGGAGAAGATCAAAGCTCCCTACTGGTCTCCTTCCTGTGTAGAGTGTAGTGCTTGTAAGTGTAAATGTGTTTAACTAAGAGGTGAGGAAAGAACAAGGAAGAAGAGGAAGGAAAGATGGGGTGCGGTCCACGGCCTCTTTGTTAGGGTACTGCTCCTCTAATTTGGTAAAAGTAAAATTATGATATAATAACTGATGATGGCCCTATCAGTTCATATGTTCTAACGACACAAACGCTATTTTTAATACATTCATCGAACAGATCGTCGTCGTATCTCTTTCGACCGATAACCCCGTTGCTCTGGTATTTTCTACACCTTTTCTAGTTTGCTTTTTCCGCACGCGAAGAATTGTTCAACCAATGTACAGTAGGTGATGACACTCCTTTATTTCACATCCTTCAACGGGGATCTGAGGGAGTTCTCACCTCTTGAGATGGCATCAAACTATCACGCTTTCAGGCTCAGAGTTTTGTTAATTGTTCTTATTTTGTAGTTTCTTGATCAGTTAAATCATAGGAATAAAGCGTTATCTATTAGTAAAGTGTATCATGTTAATAAACAAGGCCACTCTCAAATTGAATTCTCCCACCTGCGAATTCTAACGTTAGAGGTTCCTAAATCAGTTTTAAAAACATCGATATTTAAAATCGTCTATGTTTTGGGGGATATGAATTATTAACATCGCCGTTTTAATTTTAAATGTTGTAACGGTAGGAATGACTCAGAATCAATTGGTATCACCTCAATGCCCCTGACCGAAGCTCTTAAAGTCCCGTCTGCGGGCAGCAGGATTTTCCTCACTAGTTAGTCAGCTGTAACGAATCTAGCCGCTGTCTGGCTGAGAATTCTAGCGGCCGGTTGCTCTGATCGGTAGTTTTCTGTGATTTCTCCCATCAACACCAGGCTAATGCCGGAACAGTACCCTAAAACTCGGGTCAGGGAGTGCACGCGATCTTTCCTTCCCCTTCCTTGTCATATTATCATCCTTACTTACACACACACACACACAGACTTATATGCACTACACTATCACACAGGTTAGGAGGCCAGACGCGAGCTTAGAGTTTGACCCGTCTGGGGCGGTGCAACGGTGGTGGGAGTTACCTGGTCGGAGTAAAAAATCCCTGCAAGCCGACGACATAGGTCGGTGCAGGATCTCGCTAACCAGAGGGACGTGATCGCTACCTCCTGGCGATAAAACATGCTCTACGCGTATGATATGAATAATGACCTTAACAGTTGACGTGCGCGGAATCATTAATCAGTCAATCAAAATCAATCACTCCCATTTACTCTCATTTGCTCATTCACATCATGATTGTTTTCTGTATCGGTTCACTTTTACAATACTTAATCACCACCATAGGTATGCGCACGAGGGGAGGGTCATGGACCCTCCGAAAATTACTATACGTGCCCCCATAGTCCTACGTAGTAAAACATTTGATTTCCGTAAATAGGAAATTATTTTTTTCTTATTTTTAAGCGGACAATTTCGGTCACTGGTACACATTTGGAAAAGAGGCTTTCCAGAACATATGACAATTTGGAAATGGTTAAACATACAGTTAATTGTATTTCTTTGTCAATCTATTGTCATTATTGTTATAATTTCATTAACTGTGAAGTATGTTTTATTTCCTAGTAAAATATGTCATATGGAAATTACAAAAATAATGAAATCGTGGTCCCACAGGGACCCAGAAGTATGGTTTTCTTGCTTATCTCGTGCACACTAATGTACATCATATAAACATTCACCTCGCATTCACTTTTCATTTATCTTTTCTTTATCCATTCATTCATTATTTCAATGACTAATTCATTTATCCATTATTTCGCCCATGAAACCATTTATTAACTCATACATTAAGTCTTGCAATTATTTATTAACTTTTCCTAAAATACATGGGATATTTATTATCTGCTATTTGTTGAAGTTGAGATTAGAAAGTTTTCTTAATACAAATGTGCTTAGGTGTAATACAATCGTACCCAAATCTTACTTTAAATAAGACATTTTTGAAGTATGTTGACAAAAATAAGACAAATTGTAACTATCTTTCCATCTCTTGGAATGCGGCCAGTTTATGAATTTAAATCGCGTGCGGTTCAATTTCAATTGTATGTTGGTTGCCGTAGATTTAGTTAATTTAATGTCATATTTCACGTCACTATCACTTGATTTATATACGAGTACAACTTCTCACCAGATACGCGACATTGGAAGTCAATCGTTGAAAAATGAGAATTTAGAATTACATGACCAAGAAATTGATCAGAAATCCTTAACGCATTTAATCATGGTGCAGGCAGAGATTCATTTATTAAACCGCACCCGGACCATTGTATTCAATGCATTGAATGTATGATCGTAACTCACCCAGATGAAGAGTTTGGAATTATGGAAGATACGTGCGTGAAGCAGAGAATACCAAAGAAGCTAGGAAATATAAAAAACTTGCTATTACTAGAAACGGAGGAAATTACGTTGTAGATGAATCAGATATGTCATGATTCCAGAATCAACTGACATATAAGTAATATTAGTTGTTAGATCATAAGAAATCAAGGCATGAAATGCAAACTGATAATAAAATGTAAAGTTAGTAACTGTCAAAAAAACCGTACAAAAACTAGAAAATCCAAAAGAAAAATTGGTATTGATAAATAACATTGAACATAATTTTAGGCGTTGGCAAATCAGCTACCACGAGATCTGAGAATAATAAAATGAGTAAAAAGTAGTTGGAAAATGAATATAACAGTGGGACACACGAAATCGCAAGATAATTGTAAGTGAAAGAAGCACCTACGGGCTACGCCAACAATTACTTGCGTATTTTGATGCGAATCCTGGGAACGCCGGAAAATAATTCTCTTTTTGAAAACATTTGTTTTTAGTTGCAAATAAAATGCTGGAGGGTGTTAAGAAGGAATCAGATCAACCGAGCTCTAGAATTCTCCCCCAGACAGCGGCTGAATTCAACCTAGCTGTATAGCTAGTGTCGACAATCCTGCCACTATGATTTTGTATAAAAGAAGCCGTTTGTGTTTTCATGATCAAGATTTGGTCGCGAATTAAAAACC
>JAZDUA010001296.1:0-115054 GCA_038098605.1 Gryllus longicercus
GGCGGTGGTGGAGGTGGCGGTGGCGGAGGCGGCGGTGGCGGAGGCGGCGGTGGCGGTGGCGGAGGCGGCGGAGGCGGCGGCGGGCCGCACGGCGGGAGCCCTAATGAAATGCGTTGCTTGTCAACAGGCTACCGGCCGCCACGCTTTGATGCGGTCGCCAGCATTAAGCCGACACGAGACTCGGCGTGAGGTGGCCAGGGACGCCGTTGGATAGCGAGGGGGCGGCGGGCGGGAGCGGGACCGAGCAGGTCGGAATGAGGTGGGGCGAGGTGGAACGAGGGGGGCGGGGAAGGGCGGGGCAAGGCCTGGCGGGACGGGACGGGACGGAGCGGAGCGGGGCGGGGCGGGGCGGGGCGGGGCGGGGCGGGGCGGCGCGGTCGGGGCGGCGCGGTCGGGGCGGCGCGGTCGGGGCGGCGCGGCCGGGGCGGCGCGGAGCGGACGAGACGAGACGGCCCGCGAGGCGGAGCATGGGGTGGCGAAGAGTGGAGGGGAGGCGCCGACGGTCGCAGCGAAAGGTCTCGATAAGGTCGCCCACCGAGCGCACTGCGCTTTCCCTCTGAGGCCAAGTGCAGAACGGGACAACAGTAATTCGTTCGCGTTGAGAAACAATTTCGCGAACACTGGGAAGAATATCTCGTGAAGACTACGTTTCTCCTTATACGAGCAGTGGTTGTTTCACAACTAATGTTTGTTGTTTTATGTTAATGGATAGAGAGAGGCCATTTCGATTTGTTCTACAAAAATTGGGGTAATTGGGCACAAAAAGAAAATATAAATAATTATTTTGCAATAAAGTGAACTCGACTTCTCCGTGTTTCAATCGAAACTATGTAGTATAAACTGTTAACCGTGAACTGACAAACCTACAAAAAAATTGGATAAAAATTACTTTGATAACTAGCAGTTACTTGTCATTATTGTTACTCCGCAGACGAACATTTACTCATGCACTAATATTTCAATATAACAGAAGCCGATCCGGTGGCCGAGATCGCTAAGGCAGTAGTGCTGTAGCGATCTCGGACCGAAGGATCGCCGGTTGTATGTGTTCGTCCTTTCAGCCCCTATTACCCCATATCGTGGCATCCTCACAGTTACCATACTGTTACAAGCAATAGTGGTCGCTAATGACCTAGAAGTTGATGCGAGCTTATATATATATATATATATATATATATATATAGATATATATATATATATATATATATTGAAACACGCTAAGTGTTTCCCTCCGTAATTACAGATAATTAATACAAGAGTAGTATTACTCATTTGAACCGCGCAGTACAGCGGCAGGTGCGAGCGAGCGGTGGGGAATTTGCGAGCGCGACCGCCGCCGCCGCCCAGCGAGGGGAGGGGATGCTCGACGGTTGAAGGGGTCGCCAAGTGGCGGTTGAAAAAGCAGTGGCAGTGGCCGGCAGGTGGCCGGAGAAGATGGTCGAGTTGCGAGAGACGCGGGGTGGCGAACAGACGCCGAGTGGCGAAGGTTGGGTAATTACGGAGAGCGTGTGGCAGAGGACATACGAATAGTTATAGACAGAGTGAACCCATGCTAATGATGAGAAGCATGTAATGGTATTACGTGTATCATTATTGATTAGAAGCCGATGATTTATAGTGTAGTAGTTGTGAGTGAAAAGTAGAGCGAAACCAAGGAGGGGCGCAGTAACAATTCACGCGCGTGGTGTGAACGTAACGGACAGTTTCAAGACCCAGTAATTACGCGTGTGTGAGCGAAGGCAAGAATATCCGAGGGTGCGGCCAAGGGACTTCTAGCGCCGCTTCTGCATACCAGCACAGCACGTGTCTACGTCATCAGCAGCCCAAGGACGCCGAGCCGCGGCGGAGATCGACCGTTGCGGTTGCCGGGGTGAGGAATCACCGCGACCGAATTGTTAATGGGGCCCCAAAGGTATGATAAGATTACACGGTTAACTAAATCTTGGTACCAAGTTAAAGAGGTTCTTTTTGTAATTAATCAAGTGTATTGAACATTCCATTATAAATAAATTGTACTTGTTTGCTTATACAAAATTATTTGGACGCACCAATATAGTACCAAATTCCTCAGATGACCCATTCGCGAGCAAGATACCCGACCTTTAGAACTTATAAATTTGTAGTGAAAAGTACCAACCAACAGGTGCGTCGCAGCTGGCGTCCGATCAGTGTATGCACTGATAAGTACTTCACAGCTGAGGCAGAACCAGGTACGTCACAATATATATATATATATATATATATATATATATATATATATATATACTAGCTGACCCGGCCACGCGTTGCTGTGGCTAAAGTTTTTGTTATATTACATTATAGTAAACAATCTAAGAGGAACAATAAGAGAACATCAGTCACGGAGTCCACTATGCTTTTTCACACAGATGGTATTTGTAAAAAAATATGGTGATCTCCTTATTTGACTTTCTACTACTATAACCCTTTAGTACAATGAAATTATTTACCAATAAAGACGAAAATATTGATGTTGGTATACAAATTCACTGGATTGAGATTATATATATATATATATATATATATATATATATATATATATATATATATATATATATATATATAACAGAATCTCTTTATGTATTTTTTCTTTACGGTTATCTTGTTTCAAAACAAATGCTATAATGCCATTAATTTAGTGTAGTCGCCTCTTCTAGGGCGAGGGGAAAAAGACTACGTGCAAACGTGTTTCGGCACCATCGCGCCAGCGGGAGTCGCAGCGCGCGCGAAGCCAGCCGCCTCAGAAGCCGCGGGACTGGGCGGGGGGGGGGGGGGGCGAGCAAGCCCCTGAAAGCAGCGGGAGGTCACGTGCCCGGAGAATTGTCACGGGGCGGCCGGCGCGGGGGGGAAGAGGCGTTTCTAAGGGCTGCGAGGCGCGAGCGACGTGCAGGCGGCGCTTTCTCCGCGGAGGGCGGGCCCGCGACCGCCCACGCACTCGCACGCGCGCGCACGCACCCACTCGGGGGGTCCCCGCGGACAGCGAAGTGCAATCACGGAAGGAGCGTCCGCGGCCCGAGTGGCATGCGCGGAGAGGGTGCGCGGAGGCGCTTCGGGTTTCAGGCCCCAGCGCGCGCCGACGGCTCAGGAAACCCAGGGCGAGGACGACGAGAAGGAATGAAGGCTCGATGAAGGCTCTAGTCGTAGTTACACGTCTGTTACAGGGGTATCCACACAACAATACTGCGAGGACGGGTTCGTTTTTTGTAAGTAGGAAAAATAGGCCGAATTTCTAGTTTCTTCGGTCTTTTTTTCTATTTTCCATTAATTTTGTTCTTCTTTTCCTGTTCTCCATTCATTTTCTTCCGCCTCTCCAATCGTTTTCTTCCGCTTCTCCAATTATTTTCTTCTGGTTCTACAATCATTTTACACAATTTGTGGTACAGAAACTTTCACACATTGTTGTACCGAAGAGTGCTGCGTAAAGATACAAATGAAGGACTGTTTGAGATCGTTCGTTTGGATATATTAAACAAATTACAAGTGTTTGAGCAGGAAAGGAATATCGTGTTTGAAGTCTAGTAAGTAGTCAGTAAACTTGTGAAGTTTAAATATTGAAATCCACGCCTTCATTATAATTACTTCAAACCTTTTAAGTTACAAATTCGATCTATAACACAGTCTCCTTCACTTCAACATTTTCTCCGAAGCTGGTGTTCAAGGTTGCTCTTTGAGTGTGTAATTTTATTCACTGTCCGTTTTGTCCTTAAAAGGAACATCCCAACTGCTCACTCGATATTTGCTGTCCATGGGCAGCGGTAACGATATTAACCAACACGTCGGAACCACGTACGTACACATGGACAGATGAGAAAAGTAAAATCATTTCGCAAATTTTCAATGTTTGTTTATGAAGGCTGAAAACTAATAGTGTCCCACGTTATCTAAATCTATCGTACTCCTATCGTGTGTATTTCAATCGACTCCAGAAACTACAACTACATATGTAACTTTCACTTTCAATTCAAGCGTTCGGAACTTTCATCCGATACACAGTGTGGAGCTCACAACAATAGGACATTGTCTACTCGATAGTAATGAACACTCGTTTTTCGGCAGCGCTGCGGGAAGTTATCGGCCTGCCATCGACCACGCTGTTCACTCTCCCAACTTCATGCACTGCGAGTTTCAAGGAGAAGTGATTATACTTTCTTATTTCTCGAGATACAAAGTACAGTTTCAAGAAAAGAGCTTATCCGGAAACGCGCCCAGGAATTGTGTGTGTATGCGTCAATAAACAAAAGCATTTTATTTGTTGAATTATTGTTAATATTTTTAACTACGACAATTCATGCAGTTCTATGACTCCCCTGGGTGCGTTAATTGCTGATCGGAAAAATTGTGTACGTAAAATATCAAATAAAAATTCTCTGAGTGTAGCTTCATCAAAATCAGAAAGTATACTTTAAAAGCAAATGTGCAATCTAGCTAATATTCAGAGTTTAGGCTGATTTTGTTTCACTGAGTATTGTGCTCTGTAAATAAACTGTAGACTTTCAATTGGCATCAGCATATCTGCAGATCCTTTTTGTCTGCAGGGATCACTCGTATAATCTCAGCAGAAGAGATGAGAGCTTATTTTAACTTTTGATTCGACACTCATACGAAGGATAATTGGTAACCACTTGCATAAACATCTAAATCTCGTACCTCTCTCCAATACGACTCGATAATCGCTTTCAAGGAACGTAAACAAGCAGTCGCGTAATAGAAACAAAGGAAGGCAGGGCGATCAATAGAATCCAGCAGAAACTTTCAGTACAATTTTCCCGCTTAAAATCTCGGAATAAAATAATCGCACCAGGTGAAGCATGTACTCGTCAATCACTGTCGGGGTCTCTTGCACGAATCCCTGTTCACTTCCCGGCCACAGCCAAGGAAAGCGCGGGTTGGGTGCGGGTTGGACTCCGGCTGGGCCACGCATGGCCTGGCCACAGCCACGCGGGGAAAAGTAAACCGAATCTGATAGCAATTTCGCTTTACGAACCGTAGCGCACGGCGACTCGCCCACCCCGCCGCTCAATTAATGGGCGATAGGGGAGGGTTTCTACGAGAAATAATTAACGCGAGCGCGCATTCAACAGCCGTAACGAAGCATCAAATAAACTTTCGCTGGCGCCCCTGAAAATACATTTTACAGCGTTGTTTCCGCGGACCGTGACTTGGAAATGTCAGTGGTCAGCGTGGCGAAACGTCACGTGTGTGTTTCTGAACCGCTGGCCAGATTTCCTGTTTTGCTTCTGGGCTGCCTGCCGAAGGCTTCTTGCATTGCCGAAACGTCAATTCGGAACAAAATGAGGGGCGTTGCCTATTCGTGCATATTCATACCAGAAAGAATTTCACATAATAAGACAATTTCTAAACAATCAATGAAACTTTGTATTTTATGTCCGATAGGCGTGAAAATTAAATAATATCAGAACGGGAATATAATTATAACAAGTGATGAAATATAAAAACCCAACGAAAATGTTAACCACATTACTTAATGTATGTTTTAAAGAATAGAGAATTTCTTGAGGGAAAAATAAGAAGAATCAGAATTAAAACATCGAATCAATGAATTTTAGAAATATATTTTACCTCTGAATTCACCAAAACGCCCCAATTTTAGAAGCATCAAAGCAATGTCGTTCGTCAATCTTTTGAATATTCTTTGTTAAAACGTTTCAAATAAAAATTTAATGAGTAACTAGGATAATAATAAATGTTACCCTAAATACAGACTACTCCTATTTACTGAATTTGCTATAAAATATCCTTATTGCCATCAATAAAATGTGTTCCTGGTTGAAAGTGCTCTAGGACGTGATATTGCACATAAAATTCCAATGAGGAAATCCATTCATTAATACGTCACAATCATTAATACACAATCATCATTAATACGTTCCATGAAATTTAGACTAACCTCATTTGAATTCTTCTGAAACAATAATACTTCATGGATTAATACCTGATAGGTATTTTATACTTCCAGAGGGCAAAAGAAAGAGTAGATTGTTTGAAAGTGGATGCACCATGAGCACACGCATTATAAAGCACTCACCCCACTCACTGCAAAGCACTCTCAGAGGAGGAGGAACTCACCTGGAACAAAACAAAGGCATAGTTTAAATACCATTGAATTTCATTAGAACCAATTAGTTACGATTCGTACACACTGAAATACACTGTGAACGCACACTCGTAGCAAATGCAAGGACGGAATTAATCCATTTATGAAGCACGGAACCGAAAAATTGACTTCTGAAGAAACGTATGAAGTAAAATTTTATCCACGTAATGTATATTTTGACAGACATAAAGTTCACGATATTGAATCTGATGTAGAACAAGCCGACTGAATCACAAATTGTTAACATTTTGGCACTAAAAAAATTATTCGAAGTTGAGAAAAAACTTGTTTTACTCTAATGATTTTTATATACTGCAAAACCATGAAAATTAATCAACGACACATTACACAAGTTAATATTACAGAAGTTCACCTGAAGCGCTTTCCAACTTTGGATCTAATTTCAATAATCGCCGTAAGCTCAGCGTGGAATTACACGACAGATGCCGCCCTCGAAGTACTCCCACAATCACCCCTGCAGCCCTCGCCGCACCTGCGGCGTTGCGAAGCGCGGCTTCCGGATGGAGCAGGGCGGGGCGGGGCTAGCTTAATCCACGTAATTCGCCTGCCTGAAATGTAGCGGAGGGCTGCAGTGAGTCGCCCTTTGCGACGGTCGGCCAGCCCTCCGCGCGCTCTCGCTGTAAATCATGGCGACGCGAGCTTTTCGCGCGGACAACGAGCGGGCGGCGCGGCGGGCGAATGGATGGACGGGCAGACGGGCAAACGGAAAGACGGGAAGACGGGCAGACGGGCAGACGGGCAGACGGGCGTGGGCGTGGGCGTGGGCGTGGGCAGGGGGCATGGGCGTGGGCAGGAGGCGTGGACAGGGGGCGTGGCCAGTGTAGGGGGCGTGGCCAGGGCGGCGGCGGCGGACGCGGCGCGGGATGAGGACGCATGACGGGCGCTGACGGGCGTCGCGCGAGCCCGCGGCGACACGGAAATGCTCGCGGGACAATGGCGATTGTAACGATGACGGATGAAGCGGCGCCGGCGCCGGCGGCCAATTAGCGCGCGGATTAACGCGTAACCGACGCTGCGACGCAACGCGCGTTCCTCCGGGGCCGCCCTCACATTACTCGCTTCGCCCCGTGGCCGGCGCGCTTTTTGTGGTGGCCACTTCAACACGTGTAGGGCTTTCGGTGGAGAAATGTGGAAAGAAAAAATCGTATGAACTCGAGTTAATTGCCATATTGTGGGAACCCATAAAATGCTTGAAACATAGGAAGGGGTTAGCCCTACAGACATAGTTGTTAGGAAAATGTATCATAAAATGTATCACTTTTCAGACATTCTAATTTGAACGACTTTTCCACTCCGTAACGTAAATCTAACTTCATCAGCAGACACGTTATTTTCTTTTATCATTTCCAACCCGTTCGGGCCTTCAGGCATTTCGGGGGTTATTATTTACAAAAGTTATTTCTGCCAACAACACAAATGAGGTGGTTTCTACTAAAGAGTTGTTTCTTTAAAATGATTCATGTTACAAGCGTATCTTTGCAATCGATAAAGTGACTCAAATGCCTTATACATTTTTCCATTGAAAGGTGTTAGACCAATACGCGCAGATGTTAGAAAAATGTCATAAAATGTTGCATGTTACTAATTTGAACTACTTTGAACGACACTAATTTGAAAGTATTTCTCGCCCTGCAACGTAAATCTAACTTAATTAGGAGACAAGTTATTATTCTATCAGATTACTTTTTTGTAACAGAAAAAATATACAAAATACTGGAAATGTCACTTTCCAAAGAATTGTGCCATTCTTAATTGTCCATAAAAAGCACACACAGAGAAACCGAAGAAGAAGAAGAAAAGAAGAAAAAAAGAAGAAGAAAATTTATGAATCCATCATATCCACGGAACAGCGTACATGTACAAACACTTTATATCTGAACGGACAACCATTTCGTCTACATCTTCACCGAGAGCTCGGGGCCTCACCGCAGCCACCACGTGACCGGGCGAGGGCGCCACCGCCAAATGAAGGGCGCCGGGCGAAAAACGGGCTCGGAAATAAGGGCTTTAACGAGTGCCCGGGGACAAAGGTGGCCGGGAGCGGGTGCGAGCACAGGGGGAGGGTCAGCCGCACCCCCCGGCGGGGGTGGCGTCACGCCCTGCACCCCCTCCCCACCCCCGCTTGCGCGCGTACAAAGCGCTTGCCCGCCGCGGGCGATGACGGGCGGCGGGGCGACGGGGGGGGGGCGGCTGCGGAGAATGTGGTCCAGACGGCAGGCGGCGCCAGACGAGCGCCAGAGGGACCCGGAGCGGAGCGGTTGTGGTTCGGCGTTATTGACGGTGGAACAAGGTTCCGCGCTGGAAATATGAAGGCGAAAGAGAAGAATGGCAAGAGAGGGGGCCAGAATTACCGAAAAGCGCAAAGAAAAATGGCAAAAAACGAAATAAACATGAAACGGCGAGTGATTCAAATGTACATTGATGAAGACAAGGAGGGGAAAATACTCTCTTAAGGCGGGACGAAATGAAGGGAGAGACTGTCATGAAGTGAAGTTAATAATGAAACAGTGAGGTAGTGCAAAAACATAAAGCTTTAAGTGTTACATAAAAGACAAGTTCGAAATCAGGCAGTGTGGACGAAAAAAGCTGTTAAATTGAGTTAGGCTATTGCATTCATGAACCGTTGACGATGTTTTAGGGAAGTAGTGATTAGTAGAGGTGACGTAATATGGGGTCACGACTAAAAGTGAGGCGGACGTACAGCAGAAAGGCAAAGCGGATAGCGGAAGGGAATGAGGGAGGGAGGGAGAGAGAGAGGGAGAGGGAGAGAGAAAGAGAGAGAGAGAGAGAGAGAGAGAGAGAGAGAGAGAGAGAGAGAGAGAGAGAGAGAGAGAGGACGAGGTCACGCTGGGACGGAAGTTGGCCAGGTCGCGCTGGCAGCGCAGGGCAGGACAGGGCACGGCGGCGGCGGGGGGGATGACCCGGCCATCCATTGTGTCAAATTCACCGTGAGGAATGGTAATTGCTTCTCTTTGAGTGGGGACGCTGCAGCTGGAATGTGAAATATTAACAAAAAGCGCTCCCGACCGGACGCAGAGACGCGGAGGGTGGAGGGGAGACACCGTGAACCGTGTAGCTCAAGCTTCCTCGTGTGTGGGAGGCACATCCCAGACCAGATTCAATAATAATACACATTCGATTTAATAACCAACAATAATCACATTCCATGTAACTATTTTCACAGAATTGTAATCAATTAAAAATTTATCATTTAGGAATCATCAGTGTGCATTGAAATGTAAAGTGGTCGCTGACGTTTGGCAAAATCAGTTCTCTTTATACCTGAAACACGAATATATGTTGCTATTATGTGCGTATTACGTAACTGCCTTAAATATACAATCTTTATAAGTTTCATCTTTGCCTTAATCTGCCTTAAATATACAATCTTGATAAGTTTCATCTTTGCCTTAATCTGCCTTAAATATATTGTGTTTACAATTTATTGTATTAAATACATTGTATTGGATTTCTTTACAATATCAGAAATTGAGTTCATTAAAACATGAAATAATTTTTGTCTAAGAATCCAAAGTAAATGAATGTAAGATAAGTTCAACCATAATTGACTTGTGATTTCATTAAATACTCGATTCAACATTTCACAGATGCATCCCTTGGCGCTCCCTACATGGTTTTAAGAGATTTTTTGCTCCGATTATTACTCTAAATCGTTGTGTTTGATAGATAGATTTAAATGTCCTTCTCCAAGTACATGCCTATAAAATTCCATATTACAATTTGTGTTACATGACGAAGGGAACACTCATTTCAGGTCACCGTAAAACCAAACGGGAGAACTAATTGGCCTGCTGGCAAGCGGACAGTCAAACGTGCACCTCCTGAGCACGGCATAGGGTGCGGCCCCGGCGTGGAGCCAGAAGTGATACATGGAATGAGCCTCAGAGCAGAACGCATTCACGCCAAAGAAAGCGGACAAGACGCGCAGGCAACGCGGAATGCTGGCAGTGCAATCGGGAAGTGCGGTGTGTTTGACAGGCCTCGAGGTCGCAAGGCGCTTGGAGAACAAAACAGCAAACAAGAATGTGTTAGATTGTGGGTTATGAAGACGTCAGACAGAAGGGAGAGGTGGTTTACAGGATTATTAAATCATTTCTCAAAATAAACAGACATTGTTAAAACGTATGAAACGAAGCATTTTGCGAACTAATAACCTACGTAAGATAACTCTCAGATTTCGGATTTGAAAATCTCTTCAGATAGGAAGTGAAACGTGGCCTTTATTAAATAAAATATTTCACGTGTTATAATTATCTCCTATTCCACTCAATTATGATTTCAACATTTCGACGAATTGCTGTTCCGCAGAGGTCTTGCACACTGACACACACTCACGTCCACTGAGCAACTAGCGCATCCTACATTTCATCACTGTCTTTCCCGGAGTCATACCTGCGTGCTGCCACTCACTCCACCGCAGCCGCTGTCGCAAACGTGACATTGCAAAATTATGAAGGAAATGTTACAACCGCGAACTATCAGATACTCGATGTTCTTGGTTTTCTTCCTAAAATAATCTGCTTGGTGGCGTCTATAATACTAATTTGGAATGCACGCAGAAATTAAAAGAAAATTTTACAGCCTCCTGCCATGTAAGAGATATCTACGGTCTTGTTAGATACCCACGAACTCGGGGAGAATACAAAACCAATGAAAAAGTTTTGATTTTCATTAAAAAAATTCAAACAATTGATGTTAATTCTTCTGTTTTCATACTGTTCTAACGACTCACTGCGTCATTGCTCATTGTCAGAGCGTTACTTCCCACGAAACAGCTGTCATGCGACAACAAGTCTTCAAGGAACAGGCCAACTTTAAATATTTGCAGTTCATATATTGCGTTATGGAACAGAAAATATTTTGATATTTTTGGTATGTAAAGAACTGTTGTACTGTATTTCTGTACTATATTATTTCAATATTAGTGAAGGCTGTTTTTGTTAAAAAATTTAATTTACTGCAGTGTTACACATGAGTCTTTCATTTGTTGATCTTGATCAGCACTTGAGTGCTACTTTTTGGAAAAATATTTTTGTGGTTTTGTTCAGTAGCATTTTTTTCTGCTGCAGGTCAATAGTTCAAATTCATTTTGTAACTCATAATTAATTTTATGAACGAAAGATAAATCAGAATGTGAAAATACGGAAACGACGCGACGACATTGTAATTTCAAGCCCGCGTAGAGCATTATCATCAGATAGCAAGTAATGGCGTAGCTATGGCATTTCACACGAACAAAGCACTTTTCTAATCTGCACATATAACTGCGAGGCCCGCATATCAATCAATGTGAAACTAGTATAATGATTTATCTCTGCTATAAATTGTATCATTGCCCGAGGAACGTAAACCGCATGAATGACAGCAACATCATGACGGCAGTATAGCTGACATACACAATTACTCTAACACTTTGGTACACTTGCAATGTATTATATGTGTTTTCTTTTCTCCATAAACCGACAATTTCTTCCAAGATTTCAAGATATCGTCGAAGATTAAATAAATTAAGTGATTAGGGAGCCCATCAAACGTACTAACAAAATTTAGAAATGTAAACGCAGTCGGCTACATTTCATGCAGATGTCATTTGATACCAATCTGATTTCGTATTTTAGAATTCCTATTACATTTAATATTATTGTACTTCTTCCCCTCTCCTTTTCTTTACCTCTTCACACATTTTTTTAGATAACGTAAAACATAGTATTATTTACTGCATAACTGGCGAAGGATGTAAAACATCACTTAAATGAAGACAAATGACGGGAAAACAATATGAATTTGAATTGCCATTATTAAAAAGGCAAAACCAATATCAGGAGTTTGGTTCTTTAATGTAGCTATTAATTTCAATGTTTTTGGAAAAAGACATTAGGAAAATAATTTGGTTCAAGCTAATGATATATTTTGTTGCCTAGTAGACGTTTTCATCCTCAGAAAATTTGATCGACACACAGTTGTATGTCTATATCATAATTCAAGATCGTTCAGTTCGAAACTGATTCTAAATATTAATAGAGAGGACTGCTGGATAAACTCCAGCAAAGAGAACTCTACTTCTGATAGACATACTCCAGCAAAGAGAACACTACTTCTGATAGATTCACATACTTTCATAATGATCATGGTATCTGCACGTAGTTTCGAAGAAGGCTGAATCGACGACGGGTCAATAGAACAAGCCTGCGAGCAGGAAACCACTACGGTATTTTAGCAAGAAGTCCACTAGCTGCTCCAGGAACTCCACTGTCTTCCCCTTCCTCGAGCACGCGGGAGGGCGGAATTTAACATGGCTCGCATTTAGCGGACGAAATATGGGCAAAAACGGTTCGCGGCATAAATGTCACACTCCCGACAGCCTAAAGCGGAGGGGTGCGGATTCAAAGGGAGCGATTCACAGCCTGGGCGAAGGGATGGAATTGAAATCCCGTGTACTTGAAATATAGCTGGTGGGGAGGGCCGCCCTGAATGGGTAGCCCGCCGGCAACGAAATTCAAAACGATAATTCTAGAAAGGAAAAAAATCTAGGATGGTGATGCATAAAATCGTGAAAGAGAAAAGTCCTTTAAGCAGGGCGCTAGAACAAAAATTCGCGTGAAATTCATTCTTCTCTGCGAAAATGTAATGTGATAGAATTTTATTAAATTACAAATATAAGTATATAGTTGGTACAGGGAAATAAAATTTGTAACAAAAATATATTTTGAATACGATGGTTTAGTGGATTATTAAGAGTCAGAGTAAAATGAGAGTTTATTTTCTGTCTCGTGGTTTAACAAAAGCTGAGATAACCTGATTTGGAAAAGAAACAAACTCATAAAATTAATTCAAGAGCGTGAACATTGAAAAAACACAACTTGGAATTAGTTCACAAGATAAGAAGATATTGAGTACCCAAGTATTAAAGAACATGAAAATAAAACGCCTCGTCAGAATCTGGGCGAAGGATTATACGCAACCTGGTTACAAAACACAAGAGAATCTCGAAGCCACAGCATTGCTACATCCTCCCAGAGAAACGCCAATATAATCACAAAGGCATGCTCCGCGAGGTTCCTGAGCCAGCCGCGACCCCCGCCCTGTTGCGAGCGCTGCTTCGATTAAGATTCGCGCTCCGTGGGGAGCCTTAGGCAACGGGGCGGCGGGCGCTGCGCGGACGGCAGCTCACCGTGCCATGCCATCGGCCACAACTGTCCCAACGCTTTGCAACGTCCCCTTTTTGGGCCATTAAATATATTACTTATTTTCTTCGTCTTTTTTTACTTTTATTGAATTTACCTCTCGTTAGCTCCTTTTCTGTTGTCCTCACCTTCTTTCAGAATACTATAGTACTTTATTACCTTCAAGTCAGTCTTTGGTTTCCTTCCATTTTAAAATATTTTCAACTTGTTACATAACACCCTTCATCACCTTTACACGATATAATACAATTATTATTTTTTTTATTTGGCTCAACCAAGACATTCCCTTTCTACAGATAATAATAATTCTTAAATGTCACAATGACATTTCAGTAGTTCTCACAGCTCTCTTATTTCAATCGTTTTTATTTTTTACGGGCATATAAAAAATATTTGTTTTCAGAATTTGATGTCTCCCAAATATTATTCACATTACCATTTTTCAAATTATAAAGCAGTTAAATTTACTGGACATTTAATAAATGTGAATGAAACGAAACATACCGCAGGGAAATCCTATTTGTTCCAACACTTAATCATTACAAATTTCAAATTTGAATTGCTTTTGAAATGGAGCAGACGTGCGAAGTTCCCAACATATAGTTTAGGAGAAAAGTTGCTCAGACTATCTCTCTTCATCCGTGGAAGATCCTTCAGTGAACATTTGTCCTTGCCTCCCTTCTCTTGTGGCATCTGCCGCGTGCACCTTAACAGCGCCGCGGGGGCGGTGGAGGCGTGTAATGAGGCCACCGCCGCCGCTGAGGCGCGGCGCTGCGGGTCACGTGGGGTCAGAGAGCGCGGGCGCCTCCGCCTGTGCCACGCCAACACCGCCACTATAGCCCTCGGCACTGCTGCCGCCGCCCGCCATATTCTCTTCACCATCCCTATGCCAACTCCTCCGCCACAGCACGACCTGATCTCTCAGCAGCAGCAGCAGCAGCAGCAGCAGCAGCAGCAGCAGCACCACCGCCAACACTACCACCGCCAACACTACCACCGCCAACACTACCACCGCCAACACTACCACCGCCAACACTACCACCGCCAACACTACCACCGCCAACACTACCACCGCCAACACTACCACCGCCAACACTACCACCGCCAACACTACCACCGCCAACACTACCACCGCCAACACTACCACCGCCAACACTACCACCGCCAACACTACCACCGCCAACACTACCACCGCCAACACTACCACCGCCAACACTACCACCGCCAACACTACCACCGCCAACACTACCACCGCCAACACTACCACCGCCAACACTACCACCGCCAACACTACCACCGCCAACACTACCACCGCCAACACTACCACCACCTCTACCACGACTAATATCATCACCAACATTTCGCCAACTATCACGACCACGATTACCAGCATCACTACCCCTACCACCACCCTTAACAATCATCACCACCGCCACTGAAACCGCCACCGACCCCCTTCCCAGCCGCCTTCACAGCGGCCATCACCACCGTTATCACCATCGCCACCGCAGCGACTCGGGCGCGGCGCCCCAGAGGGCCGCATTGGCGCCGCCCGCACAGCGCCGCGTCGCGCCGCGCCACGCCACGCCACGCCACGCCGTGCCGGCGCCCAAGGGACGTCGGGGCCACGTGCCCGCGGTTCGCTAGGGGTGACCACATTTGAAGTTGCGCCCCTCACTCGAAGTTTATTCAGGCACGCGGCGCAGTCAACTCTCTCGCAACGCGCAAAAATACGCGAATAATTCCTCTCATCCGACATTTAAAAATTATATATATATATAATGATTATTGTAATGCCGAATGTAATAGCCATTAGTAGTTGCGAGTTCGTAACCACACACAAGTGACTGATGATACAACGTTCGACTTCCTATTTTATGCAGCTTTTAGACACTACCTAATAGCTGGATCGAAATCGACCTCTGCTAGTTTGAGAATTCTAGAATCTATCTCGCTACCTCCAGGCCATTCCAGGGTTGATGCAACACCGTAAACTTAGGACTACGGACTGCATACGATCCTTCATTCTCAATTCCGTTCTCAATCCTATCATTGGGGCCGAGTGTTGAGCTCATCCCAAGTGTCAGAGATATGAGATGCAGCGACCCCTGGTACATCATGTGGCTCTGAGTAAAAATAAATATTACTTCTAACACATATTAGTAATTATAACTCTTACTTTCATTATGGCCACGTATTATGCAAGATAAAGATAATTCTTCACTAAATAAACGGACGGAACAGAAATTCTTAAACTCAAGGTGTTTACAATAGAATGTGTAACATGGGCAAACTTATGTAATCAAATTTCAGTTATACATAACTCTATATTGCCTGCAAACGCTTGCCCCACTTGACCAAATAAATATTAGTTAATATTGTAATACCTACAAAGTACAGAAAAAAAATCAGCGAAAAGTTTACCCGCCGAAAAAGTATTAGGACACAGTATATCCCTGGCGTCTACTTGAAACCACGCCGCCGGGGGTTAGGGAGAATTTTGTACACTGAGCTGCTTTGCAAAGTTCAGCATAAGCACGTTGATCCATAGCCCTGCGAACACTGGGCTAAAAGCAAGCAGAACTGCTAACAAGCTCACTACTTATTCTGATGCAGGAAGGCCTAACTTTGAGAGTTCCCCCTTTTGTATCCGAGGGTCTCCGTTATCCGTTGGCGTATCACACACTGCCTTCCCATCCTTCTCTTCATCAGACGTGGATTTGCTTACAAACTACCAAGTGCGTTTATTCTGAACACGCTCAATGGGTCTCGGGACGTTATTTTCCTCCGCCATTTTGCTCAGTTGAGTTTAGAGATGAATGATACATTTATTTAGTCATTGTGTGTGAAAATGGAGAATGCAAATTTGGTACAGCGGTTCCTCGAAAATAACCTCCGAAAAAACATGATTAAGAATGTATTTTCACAGAATGTTACTATGTTGTATATTATTATGACGTTAACAATTGGATTTTAGGATGAACTGCGATATGAGAGAAAATATGCAATATAAAACATTTTATTTATGTCCACTAACGCATAGGATATTCAGAATGTGAATCTCGGCATCAAAAATCGAAAAGCAGGCAATAAGTACTCATTGGATCGTTCCGTCAAAAGTATGTCTTTCGAATATTTCCGGACAGTTCTCTCTCGAACATGCCGTATCCATAGCAACGGCCGGGTAACGTATGGAGATAAAAGTTTCACTGGCAAAATCGTTTCGCTTCCCAACGGAAAAAAATTACGTTCACATGAGAATTAACGCGATATATCATACGTTAATAGAAACAACGAAACCCGATCTCAGGGGGATATTCGCGAGCCCATAAATCCCTGACTTGCGTCAGTGATACAAATTCACTCGGCAGCGGAGTTGTACCTTAACGGCACAAACAAGCTATCAAGCGTGCTCCCTGTCCCACGCTTGTCACATCGAGAAAATAATAATTGAAAACAAATTGATAAAAAGCAGTCATACCGCTTCAATATTTATTAAAATGATTAATGATTCTGCATTGTGCGTTTTATACACTAATACATTTCAAGTACCATTCATCTATTTCTAAAATACATATTCTAAAAATGAAAGTCGCCTACTGTTGTTAATCACTTCTGCACAGCATTTTGTAGTGGATTCAACTTATTGGTTTGCTGACATTTTAAAATAGAAATTCAATGATGAAGAGTGGTCATGTAGAATTTAAATCAACTTAATTATTTTAAAAAAATATAATAAAAATACTGATGTGTTGAACTAGCCAAAACTTTTAAGTAAAGTTTCGTTTAAACTGCAACCTCAGGCATTTTATTTTCAATTGTGTTTGCTTTCATGCACTGATTACTTAGCCCTCAAGAAACATTACTATCCAGAAGTCCCACTTGTTCAGGTCTATCGACTTTGTAGCCTGCGCGCTCAACTCCTTACACGATCTATCGACAGCGTCAAGTAACGGGGTTGCCGAGCGGTACCAGGCCCCGTCCCCGCTCACCCCGCCGCGTAGCGCTGCCCCGAGCGCATTAACTGGCGAGCGGCAGACACTAAATAGAAATAGCTGCTGACTCACGCCGGGGCGCTGGTAACGAGACGCGGGGCATTTGCATAATCGGAAACCCCAATGCCGCTCGTTGCGTCACACGACCTGCAGCCACAATGGAGGCTGCCCCGGTCGAGGGAACAGGGCAGGGCGGAGAGGGGCGGCAGAACCGAACGAAAACTCCGCGGGCAATTAAAGCGCACGAGCCACAGGAAGTTGACGCTTGGGTGGCTGTGGACGCGAGCTAGGGAGAAGAAGGGCGGGTCGCAGGATGGAAGGAAATGAAGGGTGGTGGAAGAGAGTTGGGAAGTCCTTTAAGGACTTGTAATTAATATCAACACAATAGTGAATCGCTACAATTGTAGTATCGTCGTTCTAGTACCGCAAGAACTCTACTAACAAGGAACATATTGAAATTTGCCTTTGGAAATTGTTTAAACTTTGCGGAGATAAAGTTATTATCGGAATTAGACCAATAAGCAACAAATAACCAATCGACCAACACACGGCCGTTAACACAAACAACAGGCGTGGTTGTCTACTTACTGCTTGACACTCGTGTATCCTTTAATTATGTTCATAATAAAAATTTTCCTTAAAAAGAAAAAAATATCGTAAAATATCATTTTCATAATCATAAATCATCATTTCCTAGAATAATTGTAGGCATACGCCATTTTTAGCTACAACAAGTTTGTTTCAATTGTTCTTAACGTACGGCGGACTTACAACTTTAAGGGACGGTGACCGTTAAGAATAACTATTCGTTCCTCTGATAGTGTTAAGACAAAATTAACAGTGCCGGTGCGGATTGCTGAGATCGTTAGGGCAGTCGTTCTGTAACGATCTGGGACCGAAGGATCGCGGGTTCGAGTCCCGCTTCGGGCATGGTTGTATTTGTGTTCGTTCTATCACCCCCCCATCATCCCCATATCATCTTCACAGTTACCATACCGTTAAATGTGAAAGTGGTCGCTAACGGCCTAGATGTAGGTGCGACTTTAAATAACAAAAAAATAAAATAACACAAAAATAATTCACGTGTTGTAAGTTCGTTAAACATACAAATTACATGGTTCTTAAACTAGAAAACGGATTGCAAATCAGTAATATGAACAAATTTACCATTTATTACGCAAATAAAAATTATAACAGAAGAAAGGGTCGTGACGATAACGTGTAAACAACGCTATTCCTATTGTGCACTACAAGAAACTTTTTTCTTTACGAGCTGCTCCCACGTTCCCGTTGTACACAAAATCCTATTGAGCAAACATTTCTGAAATACTGTTTCTACCAGAACACCCTTTCTGGCAGCACTTGCGCGCCAGTAAAATTTCGCAGCCCACTAAGTTCGCCTGGAGCACGCGTTGCGCAGGGAGGGGTGGTGGCGGGGGTGGAGGGAAAGGCGGGGGAGGGGAAGGCGGGGGAGGGGAAGGCGGGGGAGGGGAAGGCGGGAGGAGTGGCGGCGGGGATGGAGGGAGGGTGAGGGTTGAACGCGGGAGGAGTGGCGGCGGGGGTAGAGGGAAGGGAAGGGGAAAGCGGAGGCGGAGGGACGGGTGAGGTGAACGCGGGGGTGGAGGGAAGAAGGGAGGAGAAGGCGGGGGAGGGGGGAGGGAAGAGGGGGGATGGGAAGGAGGGGGAGGGCGCCACGGCGGAAGCGCGACAGGCGGCCGCGGGCGGCGCGACGGCGCGTTCGCCTTCACAGCGAGCTTTGTTACGTGCTGATGCGGGTTTTGTCTCCGCCACAATGCGCGAGCCCGGGCGACTTACAGCCGCCGCCGCCGCCCTCACCGCCCCCCCGACTCAGAAGCCCTCGCCGCCATCGTTGCAGGCCTGTTTGCTCGCCTCACCAAAGCCACCGCCGCCGCCGGCAACGCCCACGACGCTAGTGCCGTTATCACCCAGCATCCCCTTGCCATCGCCATCCCCAGCTAAGGAGACTCTGCTGTCCATGATTATGGTAAAGGTGGTGAAAGTGATGGCGATGGCGACCGCGGGGTGGAGGAGGTGGTGGTTGTGGTGGGGGATGATATGAGTTGGTGGGGGGGCTGAGGTGGGGATGAGAGGATGATAAAAGGAGAAGTGATGTAGTTGGATGTGTGGGTGAGGATGGGATAGTGGCGGTGAGGGAGATGGAGGCTCATGGTATGGGGTATGAGTAAGGAATAAGGAGTGCTTGTGTTGGCATTGTCATCCCCACTACCTTCACCAGTTAAGGAGACTGCTGACGGTAGTTCTGGTACCGGTGGTGACGGTGATGGCGATGGCGGCCGCGGGGTTGGAGGAGGTGGCGGTGGTGGGCGCTGATATGGGTTGGTGAGGCATGTGGGGATAATAAGATGATAGAGAGCTAAGTGATGTAGTTGGATGTGCGGGCGAGGATGGAATAGTGGTGGTGAGGGAGATGGGGGCTGATGGGGGTAGGATATGAGTAAGGAATGAGGAATTATTATGTTGGTAATGTTGACGGTGGTAGATATTGTAAAGATTGTTTGGATAATAATGTGATTGACGCCGCCGGCTGCGGGCTGTGGAAATTGAACCCTGCAGGCCGATGGACCAGACAACATAGCCCGCCGAGGTACTTGCGGCGGCAGTGGCAGCGGGTATGAACACAGAGCTTCTCCAGCGCCAGGCGAGGCGCCAGCGGGGGTGGAAGAAAAAACAGGCAGCATCCCCCCCCCCGACGCACGACGTCGGTTCTCCTCAGAGGGGAGCTTCACAGGAACGGAAGCGGACATGACGACTCCGGGGGCCGCCCCCCAGACGCACACGGGCGACAGCGCCCTGGGCGATGCATCACCCAGCCGGGGCGGAAGTGTTGCACGCCGCCCCTCTCCCCCCCCACACGCGCCTCCAGTTAATCAAGCGCCTCGAAAACAAACGAATGCGCCGGCCGCCCCGAAAGCCGTCCGCCGCGCCGCCGTCAATGAGAAGGGTGCGATGGGAACGGTGCGATGGGTGCGATGCGAAGGGTGCGATGCGAAGGGTGCGATGGGAAGGGTGCGATGGGAAGGGCGCGATGGGAAGGGTGCGATGGGAAGGGTGCGATGGGAAGGGCGCGATGGGAAGGGCGCGATGGGAAGGGCGCGATGGGAAGGGCGCGATGGGAAGGGCGTGATGGGAAGGGCGCGATGGGAAGGGTGCGATGGGAAGGGCGCGATGGGAAGGGTGCGATGAGAAGGGTGCGATGAGAAGGGCGCGATGGGAAGGGTGCGATGAGAAGGGCGCGATGGGAAGGGTGCGATGGGAAGGGTGCGATGGGAAGGGCGCGATGGGAAGGGCGCGATGGGAAGGACGCGATGGGAAGGGTGCGATGGGAAGGGTGCGATGGGAAGGGTGCGATGGGAAGGGTGCGATGGGAAGGGCGCAATGGGAAGGGCGCGATGGGAAGGGCGCGATGGGAAGGGCGCGATGGGAAGGGCGCGATGGGAAGGGTGCGATGGGAAGGGCGCGATGGGAAGGGCGCGATGGGAAGGGCGCGATGGGAAGGGCGCGATGGGAAGGGCGCGATGGGAAGGGCGCGATGGGAAGAGTGCGATGGGAAGGGTGCGCTGCGAAGGGTGGGAAAGGGCCGTATGTATATCGCTCGCGCATCGGGATCGATGCACGGCGCAGAGTGCAGTGGGATGCAGTGGGGAGTTGTTGGAGTGGCCCGCAGGGAATGCCCATCTTCGTCCGCGTATCGCTTCGTTGTCCCTCATGGGGGCGTCGGTGTAACAACGAAGAACGGAGTTACGATTTGGAGAATCGGTGAGGCAGTGAAGCGGTCGCATTCTAACGGAAAGAAAAAAAGGTAGCACATGGGCTCAGTAGTAACGTGCACAAAAGTGAGAAAAATGAATAAAATATGAACAATCAAGGCATGTCAGAAAAATGTCTGCACATGCGAAGTAATGGTGTTTATTGTCACATTTCCTTCTCATTGAGTAGACATGACGGGTGTGCATCGAGAGTGTGGACATCACGGGTAACAAGATGAAAATGGAGCATAGATTCGAGTAGTCCTTGAAGACATTTTACAAAAATCCAGATGTCTCTGAAATGAAACGCACAGCTCTCCTTTCAGTACATCCCATTTCCTTGCATTGGATGAAAAATGTACTCTACTAGTTAAGAGAGACGAACAGCAGGTGTGAATGGTTTGGCTCTAAAAAGGCCCTACCATTCCGAGTTCATTCTGAGGAACAAGAAGATAAAGGATTCTCTGCAACGACCCTCGCCATAGAGTAAACAACTAAGTTTCGTAGTATCCGACATTTGTTACACCAGCATCTAAATATTTACCAACATATAATAATCGGTTCGGCGAATATGTTAAATTCCGACAAAAAAAAATATTGATCTTGGATTTTTTAGAATTGATTCCTTCATATAAATTCGAAGAAGAGGAATAGTACTTATTTGAATCGATTATGAAGCATGAAAAGAAAGGTAGCTAGTACATGGAAGCGAGAACCCGAAGACTTCCCGCGAAAACAGAGCCCAGCAAAGAATCATGAGAAAAAAAAAAAAAAAGGGGACGAATACTGTGAACCAGGGGATCCTCGGGGACGCCCACATTCACGATCGCCACTGGCCTGGCCCCGGAAGGCAGAGCAGCGGGGGCGGAGGGGTCGAGCGGGCGGGGACGCGCCCGGAAGCCGAGTGGCGGGGAGATCGCAAGCCCTCGGGGATCGCGCGTCTTCTGCCCCGCTCCCCCGCGCGCCGCGTCAGCACCCGGCGGCAAACAAACCGCTGCGGGGAAGGCGGCGGAAGCAGCGATACGACCCGCGCGGTGCGGTGGAAGAGGGGATTCCGATGGCGATGGCGGGGGTGGGGGCGGGGCGGTAGCAGCGGCGGTGACGGTGGTGATGAAGGTGGCGGTGAAGGGGGCGGGGGCGGTGGCGATGGCGGTGGCGGGAGCGGGGGCGGTGGCGGGGGCGGGGGCAGGACGGTGGCGATGACGGGGGAGGTGGCGGTGGCGGGGATGGGAGCGGTGGCGGTGGGGTGACGGTGACGATGACGATGACGGGGGCGGGGGCGGGGGCGGGGGCGGGGGCGGGGGCGGGGGCGGCGGCAACAGTAGGGTCAGATGATAGGAGATGGGGAGTGATGCGTATTGATTGGACCTAGCAGATTTCGGACTGAGTTAGACCAACACAACTTGGATGATGATTCAATAACAACCAACATTACATATGTATTTTTAAGTACAAAGGAAAAACAAGGGTGCAATCTTAAACACTCGTAATATCTTGAAACACTTCGTATGTTCAGCAAATGCATTGATTTTTTTCCGTGAAAGTCAATCATGTAGTTGTGGTGTGCACTGACACTACAAAATTCTACAAGTGAGAGAAGAGTATTGGAACGAATGAACACAAAACCTAGCATGTGTGCATCTCCTTTGCAGGCACTAAATACCTATTAATCCGGATGATTTACAGTGTATGTTTGCAATCCTTTGACAATTTCTCCCTTCCAAATCCACTTTCATCTTGGTCCAATTTTCTGTATCTATTGTCGTGACCGCAGCTCCACGAAGCCAGGCGTCCATTGCGATGCCGTTGCGGCGCGCCCTCGCCCACGGTGCAAGCTCGAACGCCCGCGCGTGCTGCAGTTTTGTTCGCGCGGTCCAGCGAGCGCGGGGTCGGGGACGGTGGCGCTTCGGGGGCGGGGCAGGGCGGAGGCTGGAGCGGGGCCACGGAAGGATGAGGTGGGGAGATGCCGGCGATGGACGACGCGGGGATGTAGGGGACCAGGGGGTGGAGGAAGGTGGAGGGGTCCGGAGAGACGATGGCGATGAGGTGGGTGGGGTTGTGACGATGGCGAGGCGGTGGTGATGGCGGAGGCAGAAGCGGAAGAGAAGGTAGAGGCGGGGTGGGGACGGGAATTGTGGCGATGTCGGGGGAGGAGGTGATGGTGGAGGCAGGAGCAGAAGCGAGGGTGGAGGTGGGGCGTGGGCGGGGTTTTGACGATGGTAGGGGGCGGAGTGGGTGGTGGCGGTGGCAGGAACGGGAGTGGAGTCGGGACTGTGATGGTGGCAGGGGGCAAGGGGTAGTGTAGGCAGTGGCGGGAGCGGAAGAGAGGGTGGACGCGGGGCGGGGGCGAGAGTGGAAAGCGGGAAAGTGGAGGCGGGAGTGGAAGCAAGATGGAAGCGGGGTGGGCCGGTGATTGTGACTATGGCGGGGCGAGGCGTACTCGGAGGCGGGTGCGGAAACGGGAGTGGAGTCGGATGATGGCCGTGGGCAAGGGGAGGGCGTGGGCAGTGGCGGGAGCGGAAGAGAGGGTGGGGGCGGAGGGGGGCGGGGCCGAAGGGCGCATCCGTTGGCGCGAGCGGTGCCACGCGCCGCACCGGCGCCCAAGCGCGCAGTGAACTTATCAGCAGAGCGGCGCGCGTCAGCCCCACACAATGGTGGCCGAAGTGGCACAGGTTCACTGCACTGCTGCTGCAGCCCCTTACGTGGCTACACCGACAGGTCGGCACCGTAGGCAAATGCCGTGGAGGCCCCAGTGCGGATCTTGTTTCTCGCGGGGTAAAGAACACACAGTGGAGTTACCGTACGGAGAATCAGTAAAGGATGAAACCTATTCATTTTAAAGGGAAAGAAGACAGTACAAGAGAAGAGAGTAAGATGAAACATGCCAAAAAGTGAAAAAGTTGGGAAATGGAGGACAGTCTAGTGCAAAGAAATAGAGACACCTAAGACTTCATGAGCGAACACAACAAAGAAAAGAATCAGTATTGTACCATCTCAGAAAGAGAGAAAGAATATTTTACCTTCTACGTTTTTATTATCATAATAAGTAGTACATCATTGTAACAGTACATTTTTTCCAAACAATTAATTTTATAATTTCAACGTAAATTAATTAATTTGGAATAACAGAAAATATAACTATCAGCCATAAGCTAGTGACGTTAGAAGTATATTGTTCATTTCAGATTACACAACCCTTCCAGCCCTCTTCACCATTTGCTCCATTCAAGGAATTTTCACATTTGCGAAGGGATTATATTCCAATGATGCCCCAAAATTAATGCCTGTCGTCGCTACACACGTGACTTTACTGTATGCATTCAGCTTGTTTTACACAATAATTACTGTACATGTGCGATCTTCAATTTGTCGAAAGTGTTTTTCATTGATCGTTTTCAGCTGCTACACGTCCCAATATATTCATGGTGGGTGGCTGTGCTGTATGGGTCTTAAGAGTAGCGACTTTAGTAAGGGTGGGGAACCTACATAAGTATCTCTTACAAACAGCTCTTCTTGTCCTACATTGTCATTTGATCATATCGCGAAGGGAAATTACGTAGTATAGTTACTGCAGCACTTATCTCTGTGAATCGCGAGAACATACGTATTTGTTGTATTAAATTGTAAGCTCACATTCCAGTTTAGAATCAAATATAAAAATGTAGCAGCTTCGGCCCTTCGCCTACCACATACGAAACCACGTAGGCATATTTTACAAAAGAAGGTTCGGTTAAAAGAAAAATTACATTTTTTTAAATAAACCAACGGTGTACGAAAGGAATGTATTAAATGAACAACAAAAATTAATAGCTATATCCAATCGAGTTATTCACCCGTAAGAATGCCTTAGCACATAAAACACATGAAAGGGGGAAGACATGATGACTTCGCTTTTCTACTCGTAAATCACAATCGCAGCAATATAAAACGCAATAAACCGTTCGAAACCACTTCAAGTGAAAGATACTGATATACAATATGAATCGAGACATACATTTGAAGAAAGCTCAACGCCCGAGTATAAGGCATTCATGCACGATCGTTAATTTTCAATTACAAAACGAACACACATATCTCATATGTCAATAAATCATCCATCTTAAAATCTCATCAAATCAATCTTATCCGGAAGTCTTATCCAGATTCTTTCTATAGGACTACAAGTAAATGAAACACTTCAGAAAGATAGAGACTAAATACGTGCACTATCACACAGCGCTTTTGGCTTGTGCTTCGCTGTGATACGCTTCTGGACACGAACCATGCTAACGGGTTTCCTTGCGTGCTCCAGAGGCGTTCTATTTAAGTCCCGTAAACATAAATACAACGGCTTTCATTTATGTGACATGCTAATAGAGACATCAAAACAATAATACTACAAGTAGACAAAGAAAGAACTAAAAGGTTTTCAAAGCAGGTCACGCCTATTTATGAAGCATGAGGACCGCTACACGTAAAACAACTGAATGCCCTCTCGTGAAGTAAGGTGAAGTGTTTTAAGATAGAGCTCAGGATTCCTTTGGAATTTTCCACTTACAAAATCTTCATGGATATTTATAAAATACAATACGAGGAATAAAAAAATGACAGAACTTTTAATCTTTAGTACCGCAAACACTGTTCTTACGGTTCATGAAGTTACGATAATGCTCAATTTGAAAGCTCGTCATTTTTAAGATTATGAAAACATGTGCTTCATTTCAAATGCAACAATTTTATTCAACAGCTGTATCATGAATTGTATCGTGTGTGCGCTGTGTCTTAAATAATTAATATACAAGTACATTTCCAGTCCATACTACACTGAAATCTCTTACACTGAAAAGTATTTGAACCGATTTTTTAAAACACGTTCGGAGGAATGCAGGAAATATTTACATGCGAACTGAGATGGAATTCAAGTGCCCATATAAAGGACACTCCAGATTGGTGCACCTGTTGAGTACACAATGAGTGGCCTACGCTCTTCGACGTAAGTGTAAATAAAAATATGCAAAATATTAATATGAAAATAAGAAAACAAAATATAAACTGAAGTAAAGAACTTAAATTTTTATAATTGTTCTGTAGGAAATAAATACTTAGCTTGATCAATTAAGAAAGTAAAAAGATGAACAACAAAAAGACAAACGATGGATTAGCACTTCGTAAAGAAAAATACTGGGTGATGTCGTTTGTATCAGTGTAGGGAGAAGAAAAGATTTGACAGAAAATCGTTGAGGTTTACGAAGGGTATTCTGCGCCTATTCGCTTTTTAGGGAATAACTTGTACTGAATTACCAAGAGACTGGAAATATTTTGAAAATATATCAACGGGCATAGAAAAACGAATAGTATTTGAGGAATTGTACATTCCCACTTTAATAATTTCGGAGTGGACATTTAACACAAGCATATTTCAAATTCACAAACTTCAGAATAGTGCACGGTAATGAGAAGGACGTCGGATGTGATGATTAGAAGAGTCGCAGAAGCAAAGGACAATGATGACCAGTTGGAACGCCGTTTTTGGACTTTTTAATTACAGATGTCACGAGAGGGACAATATTCCAGCTGTAGATAGAATCACTCGTACGTAAACATATTTGTGTATTATAATATTCATCTTCATTTTCTCAACGATTTGGAAGGCAGAATTTATTTTATTACAGGTTATAACTTCATGTTTTGTTTGTTGGTTCTGTGTAAGCATGGTCAATATTTTGATCTGAAATAATGGAAAATATCATACTGGCTTATTAAATCTTCACCAAGTAAATAGTAAAACACATTTACGAGCTCTAGTGACTTATACTATCGTTGCGAGTCAATTAATGATAACGTGGTAATCCACCCCCTTTATGTATATATTTAAGTTAGCGTTGGCAGCTGCATGAGATGAGCAGGATTGGTGGGAGATACCGTTAGAATATAAAATAATATCATAAAATACAAGTGTATCATATTAAATAATAAATATGACAATAAAACAAAAATCAAGACGAGTCCACAGTCCTGTCTGCAGCAAACAGGTTAAAAAAAAGTGCCGGCACGGCATGCTCTGGTCTATTGTGCAAGCGCCGTGGCCTTTCCGCGTCCATCGCGCCGCTTGCGCCGCCCGCCAGTGATTCACGCTTTGTTTACAGCGCGCGAGCTAGCGGCGCGCTTGCGTAACCCCGCGCCCTTTAACTGCATCAAAAACTTGCTCCAATACATCTTGCGCGGAGTGGGATGGGGTGGACGTGTGGCGACGGCAGCGGCGGAAGCGGCAACCGCGACGACGAAAGTGCTGGGGGGGTGGGGGTGGGGCGGGGGTGGCGAGGCTCATGCCGAAGGAGGGAAAGGGTAGCTGGGCAAAAACGATGAAGAGAGAACTAATCGTGGTGAGAGGAGGCGGCCAAAATAAAAAAAACGGCACATGATGTAAGAGTATTCTGAGTGGAGAGTCTGAATCACAAGGCGTTTCCGCTGGGGAAGATGGCAGACAGAACTGCAGATGTCAAAGAGAACGACAGGGCGATTGTAGAGCACGCCGACACAGACTGGCACTTGGACGACGAGGAAGACTTGGACGACGAGGAAGACTTGGACGACGAGGAAGACTTGGACGACGAGGAAGACTTGGACGACGAGGAAGACTTGGACGACGAGGAAGACTTGGACGACGAGGAAGACTTGGACGACGAGGAAGACTTGGACGACGAGGAAGACTTGGACGACGAGGAAGACTTGGACGACGAGGAAGACTTGGACGACGAGGAAGACTTGGACGACGAGGAAGACTTGGACGACGAGGAAGACTTGGACGACGAGGAAGACTTGGACGACGAGGAAGACTTGGACGACGAGGAAGACTTGGACGACGAGGAAGACTTGGACGACGAGGAAGACTTGGACGATGAGGGATTTGTCCAAGTCTGGGCCAACGAGCAGACGTGAATGTCGATGGAGGATATAACATCGAAGGGGACGTAAACGACGGATTTGTGGGCGACGCGTAGGATAAGATTTCCAGAAAGACGTCGAAGCCGAATCACCCGTTGCGGTATAGGCCGGAGAATATAATCGGAATAGAGGGAGTGGAAGAGAAAGGCCGAAGGGAGAAGCTTAAGACGTGAGGCGGGCAGAGGGCAGAGAAGCGACGGCGAACCGCGGTCGGGAAAATCGTTGGGGGAACAGGCCGATGCGAGTGCCGAGACTGCGGCAACGGGGGCGGCGGATGGGGGCACGTAACGAGCTCACATTGTGCTCTCAGCTATGCGCGGAGTTCGATCCCGTGCCCACTGGGTGCAGCGCCCGCGCGAGGATTTTATGGCCTTTTCGCTTCCGGCCGAGTGGTCGAGAGGGCAGCCGCGCCGCCACACCCACGTCTACGCCGCAGGCCGAGGGAGGTTATTGGAGGAAAAATTGTTTTATGCTCCATTTGGGAAATATGGTTATCGAAGAACGGGGTGGAAGTTGGATTTCCCGGAGAAAAGTTGCGCTTCAAAATTGGCAAAACGGGTTGGTTTCGCAGCAACTTTGCGTCCAAGAATAAATCTTTACTGTTAAAGGTTGAAACCATAAATTATAAAGTTTAATTTAATAATTTAGTCCTGTAAAATTTTCCAACGAGAGTGTTTAGTTAGAACGTTGTTAAGAAATAGAATAAAGTCTATAGAAAACAAAATATTTTATTGAATGATTTTGTTGAATAGAATGAGTAATTGTAGAATGGGCGATTTAAATTTATGTCTTGAGAGATTTTAATACGTAATAACTGTACAACTAAAGAATTGTGAATTATACTTAAGTTTTATTTATCACATTATTCTACGACACGGTTTCAATAAGCATTTATTACCCTAAATGAACGTCTTAAAACCACAGAATTAGTACCAAAACTTCATCAGAACCCCACAGAGTCCATAAAACTTCGGACCCATTTACGGGAGAACGGGTAACTTGGGGCCCAGCAACTTCCGGGTGAAATCACACGGGCGAAGCAGCCCCACGACCTATCGAGGGCAGAAGTTGCTCCCTTAGGGCACCCGACCTCGTCTAAGACGCACAATCTCGTCTGAGGCGCGGGTGGGCTCTGCGGCGTGCCTTCAAAGGGCGGGGCCTCCCTTCGGCCCCTGTGGCACTCCTCCGCCGCCTCCGCCCCCCCCCCCGGCCGGCGCACGTGCTCCATCCGCCAGGCCCATTCAGCTCAGGAGCTGGAAGTTTCCGAGGGTCTACACGCAGACTTTAGGATGCTCTGCCGCTCCTTCTACCACAGGGCTCCGTCATCACTCACCCCCTTCATTACGTGCCGTCCAAGAAAGCTGTATTTGAGCGTCTGTATTACAACTAAAAGGTAATTATCTCACTAAGACTCGCCATACCAAAATATTTGGAATAACCTCTCTTTATTATATTTTATGGAACCAAATACATGATAATAATCAGCTTTATCCATGAATACATAGTGTAAATCAAGAAAAATGGGGATTGGTAGGCACTTTGAATATGTATGAAACTGGATATTCTTATTTTTAAGTCATTGAACTTCTTTAACTTGGAATTTATTAGTTTTTCATCACAATCATTCAATAAACTACGGGAAAGTTATTTAAAAATCAGGATTTGAATGCATTCTCGCAATTTACTTTCATTAATTTAAAGGTGATTATTTTACGACGTAGAATCCATCAACATTCGTGCAAGATAAGATATTGCATTTCTTGAATCAGTTGTCAAAGTCTCTATTAAAGAAATTCAGTACAAGAAAACGTTAAAAAATTAATGCTCTACATTTATATACTGTGCAGAAAAGCACTCGCCCTTCTGCGTTTTTCTCCATAGGCTCGTATGCACGATGTTTTTATTTCATTGTATCGTAACTTACTAGATCCTCCATTTCACACAGATTTTTAAAAAATGGTGTGTAAACGCTGAAGAGATTTATTTTGGTAGTTACACGTATTCGCGTCTTCAATAAAATAAGGCATCAGTCCAATCCCATCCAATCCAATCAATACCCTTTACAATATATAAATCAGGAGGTGGAATACGCCCATACGTCAAATTCAAAAATCGCACAACAACAAAATGGAAGCCCTTCGAGGCCATGAAGCTGCGGGATCCGTACCAACAAGCGCCCAGGAAGGCAGCGACGCTTTCCGCTTTCGCCTCCGCCGTTCTCCTGTGGCGGCAGCGGCCCTCGGCTCGGCGACGGGCGGCGAGCAGCGCGCTCCTCCTACGCCTCCGCTCAGTCTACCTGGCGCATTGTGTGCGGGGAGCACGCGACGGGAGCCCCGGGCGGGCGGGTGGGGTGAGCGGTGGCGGGGCGAGGCGGGGCGGGGCGGGGCGGGGCGGACGTGGTGGGGCGGGGCGGAGCGTTGTGGGTGGGGTGAGCGGGGCAGGTGATTGAGCGGGGCGGGGCGGGGCGGAGCGGAGCGGGATGGGTGGTAGGTGAATAAGAGACGGGTGGGTGGGTAGGAGGGTGGATGGGTGAATGGGTGGATGGTGGGTGTGGGGGGCGAAGGGTGACGGGGGCTAAGGACCGAAGGCCCAGGGCAGAGGGCTCGCTCCTGCCGGAGATGCTTTCTTCTCGAGAGGCAACAGCCGATCGCTTCGGGATTCTTCAGGTACACTCGGCGCCCGGTCGCAGGGAGCACGGGGCAAGCGCCAGGTCGCTGCTCTGGGAGCGACGGTAGTGAAGTTGTAAAACTTGGAACCCTTCGTTTCGCTCAATTGAAATAAGCGAAGTACATCATATTTTTGTGATATTCCATTGACGCTGTCATTAAGAAGCAAAAGCTGGATCGATTCTATGCATATTTGTTCAACAGCAACAGCTGTCTCCGTGACGGAGGGGCTTGAAGCAATGTCGAAATACGCGGAGATGAGGACTATGACTTCGAATCCCGAGTAAAGCATTGGGTATATTCATCATGTTCATTTATCCAGTGTCATTCATTAGCATGGCGTGATTGGCGAATTTATCATACTAGACGTTCCAACAAACCAACACTCTCTAAACAGTAATGCTTGTTTTGTGTGTTGCACTACGTTCTTACTTTTCTACTTTGCTCATGGCGAAGAGGTTTTTTCTTCAAAGACTACATGAAGTGCGTGAAGCATTACCATCCACTCAAGCTACTTTCAGATTACTCAGAGCACATATCTGATTTTGGAAATCACATGAAAACGACATTTCTAGAAATTCATCTAAAGTATATATCAGGCAAATGCAGCATTTTTCAACATGACTCTTTGGTAATTTTAATCATTCTCTCTGGTAATTTATTGAATCCCTACTATTAAACATTCGCAATTTTTTGTTCCTTAAATTATTGAAATGGTTGGAATTGCATTGAGTACAGAAAAAACACTACATTTGATTCTAAAGAGGTGTGCTATAGAGATGTGCTATAGAAGATATTAGTTTCAAACAAAACATTACAAGGGAAAACACGCCTGTTAGAACTCGTGAAACTCCCTTTGTCCATGTATTGTCAATACAGATTAGCATATTTATAAAACACGAACTGGTTTCTCATGAAGTATTGTAGCGTTCTATTCAGAGCAGCTGAGCGAACCAATATCTTCTCACATGCCTCTCATCAACATAATTACATCATTCGAAGAGCCGAGAAAAAATGACCGCGACAAGTAGTGAGCGTGCCCAGGGCTTACGCCTTCTCTAACTGACATAGGTCCAGTTCGCAGAGATTCGAAACTTGTGGCGCGGACTGTACGCAACGGGGAAGGACACGAGCGAGGCGCTCCGATCGGCGCACGCGAGGACACGCGTGCCAACCGAAGAACACGCGTCACGCGACCCGAAAAGGCTCCAAGCACCCCGCTTTCGAGAGCGGAGGCCCTCTAGAGAGCATCGCCGCTGCGAAGGCGGCCCTCCGAGGAATCGAACTCTCCCCGCGAAGGGCCTCGAAACATCGCCGTTGTGAGCAATAACGCGTGCACGCAGGTGGAGCAAAATGGGGTTGATGGCCGAGATCGCTAAGACAGTTGTGCCGTAGTGATCTCGGGCCAAAGGATCGCGGGTTCGAGTCCTGCCTCGCATATGGTTGTATTGTGTTCATCCTTTCACCCCACCCCCCACCTATCATCATATCGTGTTATCCTGACAGTTGCCATACCGTTACACGCAATAGTAGTCGACAATAACCTAGAAGTTGATGCGACCTTAAATAACAAAACAAAAGGGGGTTGGGCCAGTGCCACACCCAAAGGCGTGTTTCGGGGACAACAATAAAGATGAGACATGATGCAGTTTAGAGAATTGTGTTAGCTGAACGTTAAGACGTAAATTTTGGTCTGAACATAAGAGTAAAGCGGTAAACCTGTTTTTTAGATTATTATCACAAAACAATTTTTCAATAACACATGAATGCCAACATTCTAGATATACTATACTACTTGAATGTAACTTATTCATCGTTAACTTTCCCGTACATTAATATTCCGGGACACAAATATCAAGAATTATCGACGTATCAAATCGTATTATGCCATTAGGTAATATTTTAAAATACTTCAATTTGGTAACGAAATTTCGAAGAAAACTCAACAACGCATTGTGCCAACATTAGCACTCCGATCAGCCTAATTGTCGAGTCAATATACAATTAGTCACAACAGATAATTTATGGCGAGAGCTTGAACATCAACACTTCCACATTTCCACATTTCATTCGTCGTACGCACGAAAGCCAACGGTGCCTCCCACTGTAGTCCGTTTGACTTTGTTTCCGTTTATTTACCAACCGTTTGTTCGATGTTTTCTCGAATCGCCATTGTCCGAGAATCGAGGAGAGAAGCAACTGCTAGAAAAAGGCCCCGGCCCGCGACCGAAGCGCGGAGCATCCGAATCGTCCCAGGAGGCGGCGCAGAGGGCGACGGAGGCGGCGGCGGCGGCGGCGGCCATTGTGCGGCGATCGCGTCCGGGTCGTTGGAGGCGGCGGCGGCGGCAGCGACCGGCGCGAAGGGGGTCAATAGCGGCCCCGGAAAGAGAAGTCGCCGCACCGGTTGCCGCCGCCGCCGCCGCCGCCGCCGCCGCGACGCTTCGAACGACTCGCCCAGCGCGAGCTAAAGGACGTTCCTTGCAAGACGAGCGTTCCGTAGCGGCGCTGTAATAGTTGTTTATGGAATTGGTGTCGTAAGACGTATTACAAAACGAGATTTGATGAGAATTATCGAATACGAAAACGATAATTGTTGAGAATTATCGAATACGAAAATGAGAATTGTTGAGAATTATCGAATTCGAAAACGATAATTGTTGAGAATTATCGAATACGAAAACGATAATTGTTGAGAATTATCGAATACGAAAACGATAATTGTTGAGAATTATCGAATACGAAAACGATAATTGTTGAGAATTATCGAATACGAAAACGAGAATAAGGAATTCGAAAACGAAAATATGACAATTATCGAATACATCAAGTATTATCGAATAAGGCCGTTAGGGAGAGTTAGAAAATCAATCCAATATTCTAATGTGATGTTAAGAATATTGTACAATGTTTCATACATTTTGTAAATTTGCAATAAACTATAATTTTTATTTAAATATGACTATTCGTGTTGCGAAAGATATAGACTTACACTGATAACTAGTCTCAGGACGTCACAGATTATTAGAACACATATGTTCTAATAACTCTGATTACGAAACTGATCCCAGTTTCGTCAAGTTTGACTTTTCAAAAAAGATGGTACATTTTTTAAGTCGCGTGGCACAAATTGATAATTGTGTCTTCCCCAAGTATTGTGGCATCAATTATAAATAGTATTTGCCGATATCACGTTAACGATTTGTACTTTTTGACGTAAAAAGTGACGGAGTATGGACGAAAATTAAGAGAAGACTTCAATAATGAGAGGAAAAGCTTTTCAATTTATTGAATTTAATTTGTGGACTGCATTATGAATGATTTAGGTTTTCTGATATATTCATTGAGGAGAAAAAATGTATTCCGAGAAAACGGGAATAAATATTCATTTTGCACTCTAAACATTTCATAGCAAAAAACGTTTTAGTATCTTTTTTTAAAAAAAGTATCATCTTTCAATTTAGATGAAACAACATACAAATAAATCAGCTTCTTTTCTAATTAGGAAAGAACACAAACGTATTCAACATAATAAATGAATAATTAACAAATTACTTGTAGGATAATGCAATAGTGCACTTGTTTTGACACAACACTATTAGTTGTAGGCATATCTAAGTGTTTTTATAAAACACTTGGATACGTCTACAACTTCCAAGAAATATATTTAAAAACCAATTATAGTTAGATGGAGATGAATGCAAAACATTCATAATTGACAAGACTCCTCAGATTAGCGAATTAGAAAACAACACTCATGAAGTCATAATGTAATTATATAATTTCAATTCCTCATGTGCAATTAGAATTCGTGATTGATGATACAAACTTGTCAAGATAGTAAACCGGTATTGCACATCAAAAGCATTAATAGTAACGCAATTAAATTGTAGTATCTAAGAGAATCAACTTTCTAGTCAACACCCTTTGGCCGACTGCTAACATGTTGGCACGCTGGAAACCTTCAAATCTCTCACATAGTTTCCTGCACTGTGCGAACGTTCACTGCGCCATTTAACTACGTGGTATCTCGCTGCAGCGCCGGTTGGCGACAAGAAAGACAGGCGCGGCCGGAGCAGGGCGCGTTTAAACGGCAAGCGAGTGCGCGCAGCTCTCGCCTTTAAAAGGCAAAGACAACAAACCGCTGCCCGCGGTTCAGGGCTGCCCAAAAGGCCCACGCCCCCTTTGCAGTCCGCGCCGCTCCCTCGGTGTACCCCAGGAACGCAAAAAATGTCCCCCCACTTAGAATAAATTCAATTTTATTACATTTCAGAAAGTTACTGCACAGATCAGTATATTTTAATTCTAATTTTAGACAATATCATTAAGCTACGAACGCATATTCCTGGTATTGGTTAAATGAAATAAGTACTGTATCAATTATTTATGTTGTTTTCTCAGAAACAAATATTGCGCCAAATTAATATGTATGTGACTTATTACTATTTGGGTACGTTATGTCGGAAATTAGGACGCAAAACTCTTCGTAATACATAACGCCACATAATAATACGGTTTTCATATTAGTGTTTCATTTATTGTGATCCTAAAATGCATTATTGGCTTAAAAATAATAGCTTGTACTTCGTGTGCCTCCCTGAGTTTTTGTTCTCGATTAATTTTTTTTATTAAAACATGAACCATGAAATTTTATATAGGAACCTATGATGGTTTTATCCGTTAGGTGTTGTTACAACTGATTAAATTCTGCTTATTCCTATTTAGCATTCCACGCCACACATCCGTTCCCGCGACAGAGCTGCGTTGTCACTTCGTGTCCATTCTGCGACGTCTCCATTGGTCAGCACCTCTGTCGCATGGCTAGCGAGCTATTGTCCTCGCACGCAACGACTGGTCAATAAAACGGAGGAAGACAATGGGCGACTAGTCACTGCCTGCGTATCACCTTTGCGTCAAGTTCCCTTAAGCTACCTCCGCTACCAGTTAAGAGACAACATGAATCCTGGCGAGACAGTGACATGCGAGAATGCTTACCAATAAGATGAGTACTCTGCGGCGGCAGTGAGCACTACGGGAGAAAGCGAGAATGCAAATTGACCATCATTACGATTCACAGCTTTTCATTAAGCACGCATGCGTTTCGATTCCAAACAACGTAACCGGCAAATCAACACATTTCAAAAGAATGTAACACTCAAGAAGATGATAAGTCTTAATTGTCGACTTCATTAATTGATGTTATTCTTGCTAAAGAAAATATTATAACTTTTTTTTAATTGTTAAATTAGAAGTGTATTCACAATACTGCCTCGATCTCAGATGTGAAGGAAGATTCAACGTAGAAATACTGTCCAAACCGATGACAGAAATACAATATCGGCATTAACCCGACAAATTTCTACAATGTATATTCACTTACTGCTTTAATTGCTACTATTGTTCGTTAACATTCCTTCTCCCTTCGCATAAAAGGTTTATTCTTGGCGTCGTTCGCCCTCTTGCGTGAACATTCCAGTGTCATCCGTTCCAACAACGCGGCAATTGTGCCTGCAAGTAATGTTCGGCTGGCTGTTCACGTGTCCCAGCATTAAGATAGCGTGACGTCATCGAGGGTTGCTCAAGCCAAAGCCTCCTCTGTTGCGGTGTCCCAATCGCCTCGCCACAGCGCGCGCTCTGTGACCCGAGATTCACTTGGAGAGCGCGAGGGCGGCTCGGGCCAAGGCGCTCGGGACGGGAACACGAAGTAACGGAGGCGGAGAGGGCGGCGTAGAGCGCAGGTGGGTGCGGTGGGAGGAGGAGCGGTGGGGGAGAGGGAAAGAGACGGAGGAGCGAGCGTACCGGCCGGTGAGGGCGGTCGTGGGGGAGAGGGCAGAGCGGGGGAAAAGGTGGAGTGGAGCGGGCAATGAGCGTGGAGAGGTGGAGGTGCGGACAGGGGCAGGGGCGATTACTGTTCTCGGGTACGTCAACTGCTATGGCCATTGTAACCGTTAGTGCAGTGAACATGTTTTCGAAAGTGGTGGCGGTGTTCCTGCCCCGCAGGAGGGTGAGATCTGGCGCCGAACTACACATCGGTTTGCTGGAATTCCCCATCCACATATCTCCCTCATCCGGCTGGTACAAGATCTAAGCTCTCGTCTGGCCTTCCGTCTAATTTCTCAGTTTAGTGCATGTATAAATGTGTGTGAGTGTGTGTAAGGGGAGGGAAAAGGGCAAGAGAAGAAAGGAAAGATAGCGCGCGGTCCGTGGCCTATCTGTTAGGGAACTGCTAGAGCTTTCACTTGATACTAATAAAAAAAAAACACGGAAACCTACCAAAAAGAGCACCTGTCCGCTAGAATTCTTCCCTAGCCAGCGAGCAACTGAATTCGACCAAGCTATGAACAAGCTAGTTTTGAAGATCCGTAACCGTCGGGACACGAACCCTAGGACCTCACAATCAGAGTAGTTGCAGAAACAGCAACAAAACAAGTTCTGAGCTAAAATGAGCCTGTTGCAGGGGGAAAGAAGGCCGGGGGTGCCGGGCGGCGGGGACGGGGAGGGTGTTGAGGGCAGAGAGGGCGGAGCGCGTGCGTAGTGGAGGTTACGTAGCGGCTGCAGGGCGGGGCGGGATGGGTATGAACACGCTCCGGGTCAGAAGCAATTTAACAACTAGGTGTGTAGGTTATGCACTCAGCATTAGTATAAAGTCATAGAACGAAGAGACATTGAACATGTAAAGATTTTAAAAATTATGTAATATGAATAACAATTTAAAAAATAATTTAACGCATAATTTTAAAAAAATGTAAGCAGCGAATTGAAATAAAAAGTAGGTGCATAACAATGGAAACAATGCAAAAGAGCAAGAGAAAAATTGCTTAAGCAATTTAGGAATGTATCTGATCTTATGACTTGGCGTGCAAAGAAGTGCGAATGAATAGGAAAAATGAATGGTTATGTACATAATGAAACTAGTATGATGATGTGTGAATGTAGAGACAAAGAAAAAATTACCTCGCCCGTAAAATAACAATTTATGTAGTATTATAGTATAACAAAACTGATCTTAGTGTAAGTTAGTAATGCCAAAGTGCAAGTAAGTTAACTTTAGGTCTAGAATGTAAACTTAGATGTAAGAAAAAGCCCCTCTTCTAGCTGCTTAAGCCGCAAGGCAGCAGTATAATGTACATAATTTAAAGAGAATAAATTCCCCTTCTCCACAGGGTTACTGTGGAGGGGACAAAAGAAAAAGCATGCAGAGCGCCAAACGTTGTACGTCGTGGAATGAAGAGAAGCCCGGGTTCGCAGCCGTGGGTAAGATCTCGACGCAAGGGAGTGGGGGAGGGAGCGCGAAGGCGTGGGCGTGCGGGCCGTGCAGCTGGAGCAGCAGATGTGCCGCTGCGGCGGAGGCGGAGTGGGTGGGAGGCGCGGCGACGTGCGGCGATGTGGGTCAAGCAGCCGAAGGTTGGATGCCGCCGCAGCAGCAGTGTCCGCCTTCGTGAGAAGCGTAGCGTGGAGCGCGTGGCGTGGAGCGCGTGGCGTGGAGCGCGTGGCGTGGAGCGCGGAGTGGAGCGTGGAAAGGAGCGTAGTGACGAGCGTGGCGCGGAGCGTGGCGCGGAGCGTGGCGCGGAGCGTGGCGAGGAGCGTGGCGAGGAGCGTGGCGCGGAGCGTGGCGAGGAGCGTGGCGAGGAGCGTGGCTCGGGAGAGCAGCGACTACCAGCGTACGTCCCGCTGACCTTCATCTGCCTGTCTCTCCTACACCGTCCGCGACGTCCTGGAAGTTAGCAGGACCATTTCATCCAATCACAAAACTGCATAGTACATAATTTGCCGCTTTTTTGCCGTTCTTAAGATGTGGAAAAAAAAAATTTGCCGCGGGTCATTTTCTCAAAAAAATCTGTGGTCCTGCTAACTTCCAATGGAAGTTAGCAGGACCACACCTCTAAATCAGCTACTATTGTATGTATATACCCAAAATTATACTCCAAATTTGCCGCTTTTTATTTATAAACGATTAGTGAAAAAATCAAACTGATATCTCAATTCCTTCAAAAAATATTGCCAAAAAACCAAAAAATAAAAGATGCGCTACTTTTGCAAGCGCCGTCGAAGAAGAAAAGACACATCCGCCGGCATTCATCCGCCGTAGCAATTCATACTCAACGCCAAAATATGCCGCAAACACGGGCTAAACATAATCAGTAATCAAAACTTTTGCCGCGGACCGGTTATATTCAATTACCTGGGTTCGAATCCCAGAGTTTGCCTCATACAACAGCTCTGCGAAATTTAAAATGCCCGCTCCTCCTAAACTAACAGCCATAACAATTCATACTCTGCGCCAAAATTTGCCGTAATTAAGTGCTTAATATAAACTATAATAAAAAAATTTGCCGCGGACCGGTTAATTTCAATTACGCGGGTTCGAATCCCGCAATGCCCCTGTAAGGAACGTCCGGCGCAGGTAATGAAGACCATACCTCCTGAACATGCAGCCATAACAACTCATAATCGGCACCAAACTTTGACGCAATCAAGTACTAATTACAATCCGTAACAAAATAATATTCTCCGGACCAGTTAGACTATTGTATAGGGGTTCGAATCCCAGATTTCGCCTTCCTACGAGAGCCCTGAACACGTGAAGAAGTCCGAAAGTTAAGAAGCCCGTTTCTACTAAACTATCAGCCCTAACAATTCATACTCTACGTCAAACTTTGAAGCAAACAAGTACTAAATACAATCGGTAACAAAAAAATTTGCCGCGGACCGTTTAGATTATATTATCTAGGTTCGAATCCCAGATTTCGCCCTCTTACATGAGCTCTGCCAAAGTTAAGAAGCCCGTTCCTCCTAAACTATCGGCAATAACAATTCATACTCTACGTCTTAATTTGATGCAAACAAGTATTCAATAAAATCTGTAACAAAAAAATTTGCCGCGGACCGGTTAGATTATATTACCCCGGTTCGAATCCCAGATTTCGCCCTCTTACATGAACTCTGCAAAAGTTAAGAAGCCCGTTCCTCCTAAACTATCGGCAATAACAATTCATACTCTACGTCTTAATTTGATGCAAACAAGTATTCAATAAAATCTGTAACAAAAAAATTTGCCGCGGACCGGTTAGATTATATTATCCCGGTTCGAATCCCAGATTTCGCCCTCTTACATGAGCTCTGCCAAAGTTAAGAAGCCCGTTCCTCCTAAACTATCGGCAATAACAATTCATACTCTACGTCTTAATTTGATGCAAACAAGTATTCAATAAAATCTGTAACAAAAAAATTTGCCGCGGACCGGTTAGATTATATTATCCCGGTTCGAATCCCAGATTTCGCCCTCTTACATGAACTCTGCAAAAGTTAAGAAGCCCGTTCCTCCTAAACTATCGGCAATAACAATTCGTACTCTACGTCTTAATTTGATGCAAACAAGTATTCAATAAAATCTGTAACAAAAAAATTTGCCGCGGACCGGTTAGATTATATTATACCGGTTCGAATCCCAGATTTCGCCCTCTTACATGAGCTCTGCCAAAGTGAAGAAGGCCGTTCCTCCTAAACTATCGGCAATAACAATTCATACTCTACGTCTTAATTTGATGCAGACAAGTATTCAATAAAATCTGTAACAAAAAAATTTGCCGCGGACCGGTTAGATTATATTATCCCGGTTCGAATCCCAGATTTCGCCCTCTTACATGAACTCTGCAAAAGTTAAGAAGCCCGTTCCTCCTAAACTATCGGCAATAACAATTCATACTCTACGTCTTAATTTGATGCAAACAAGTAATCAATAAAATCTGTAACAAAAAAATTTGCCGCGGACCGGTTAGATTATATTATCCCGGTTCGAATCCCAGATTTCGCCCTCTTACATGAACTCTGCAAAAGTTAAGAAGCCCGTTCCTCCTAAACTATCGGCAATAACAATTCGTACTCTACGTCTTAATTTGATGCAAACAAGTATTCAATAAAATCTGTAACAAAAAAATTTGCCGCGGACCGGTTAGATTATATTATACCGGTTCGAATCCCAGATTTCGCCCTCTTACATGAGCTCTGCCAAAGTGAAGAAGGCCGTTCCTCCTAAACTATCGGCAATAACAATTCATACTCTACGTCTTAATTTGATGCAGACAAGTATTCAATAAAATCTGTAACAAAAAAATTTGCCGCGGACCGGTTAGATTATATTATCCCGGTTCGAATCCCAGATTTCGCCCTCTTACATGAACTCTGCAAAAGTTAAGAAGCCCGTTCCTCCTAAACTATCGGCAATAACAATTCATACTCTACGTCTTAATTTGATGCAAACAAGTAATCAATAAAATCTGTAACAAAAAAATTTGCCGCGGACCGGTTAGATTATATTATCCCGGTTCGAATCCCAGATTTCGCCCTCTTATATGAACTCTGCGAAAGTTAAGAAGCCCGTTCCTCCTAAACTATCGGCAATAACAATTCATACTCTACGTCTTAATTTGATGCAAACAAGTATTCAATAAAATCTGTAACAAAAAAATTTGCCGCGGACCGGTTAGATTATATTATCCCGGTTCGAATCCCAGATTTCGCCCTCTTACATGAACTCTGTGAAAGTTAAGAAGCCCGTTCCTCCTAAACTATCGGCAATAACAATTCATACTCTCCGTCTTAATTTGATGCAAACAAGTATTCATTAAAATCTGTAACAAAAAAATTTGCCGCGGACCGGTTAGATTATATTATCCCGGTTCGAATCCCACATTTCGCCCTCTTACATGAACTCTGCAAAAGTTAAGAAGCCCGTTCCTCCTAAACTATCGGCAATAACAATTCATACTCTACGTCTTAATTTGATGCAAACAAGTATTCAATACAATCTGTAACAAAAAAATTTGCCGCGGACCGGTTAGATTATATTACCCCGGTTCGAATCCCAGATTTCGCCCTCTTACATGAACTCCGCGAAAGTTAAGAATCCCGTTCCTCCTAAACTATCGGCAATAACAATTCATACTATACGTCTTAATTTGATGCAAACAGATGCAAATCCCCGAATTTCCCTCCTTGGTACGTTGAGCACAGGTAAAGAAGTCCGTAAATCCTAAAATAAAAGCCACAACAATTTATAAACTACTCCAAAATTAGAAGGACACATGTTTTAAATTTATTCTTTAATCAAAAACTTTGCCGCAGTTAGTTTCAATTACCCATGTTTGATTCTCAGATTTTGCCCCCAAACATCAGCACTGAGCATGTTAAAAAGCCCTTTCCTTCTAAACCATCAGTATTAACAATTCAGTCTCTACCGCACCATTTGCGGTATATAAGTTCCAAATATAATCTGGAATAATGTTACCGGTGACCAATTTGTTACAATTAACTGTTGAGCACGGGCTGGAATATATGTGGTCACGTAAGGGAGTATCTAATGAAGTGTGTAGGGTTTTTTGATGGGTATAATGGGCAAGGATAATTAAATTAAGATACAACTGGAATATATACAAGAACGTTTTATTTTAAAAAAACTGTACAAATAGCTTTTAGGATAAATATAGGATATTTACATATTTTCAAAAGATACATTAATATAAATCTGGTCAGGTCTCCCGCTAAAACATTTGGTTAATGACACATTGGTCTAGCAACGCGTTTAGAATAAAAGAAACATAAACTTACGGATTCCAGTAAGTCGGCAAAATATCCTAGGCTTCTTCTAGACACTACTTTTAAGTGGAGATCTCACCAAACGGACTCCTAAAATCTAACTAGCCATAATCAATATTTTACAAAAGAAACCACTAATATGTAAAACTACTAACATCTCTTTAAATAACGTCATCAGCATGAAAACCATTATCAGACCGGTCAACCCTACTATAAAAACGCCCAGAATGTACAAATGCTGCCGAAAATACAATTAATATCATTTTAAATTGTATGATTTAACAGCGGCACTTGGTTTATCTTAAAGCAATTACATCAAACGTTAAATTAATGACTTGACAAATAGAATCTCTCTCTAGCCGACATCTGAAAAATCGTAAGGGAAATCTGTCTCAGAACTATTACATTAAGCTTGAAAATCTAACACAACAGTAAAAATCATACACTCGGATCACCAATGATGGAAACCTATCATTACACAATCTAATAATAATAATTATAATATTTATTATGATACATAAATAATACATTCCTTCTATTTGTTACAAACTTTGTAAACCGAATATAAAAATGTTCGTATTATATAAATAGGAATTAATAAAGCTTTTACTTACCTATTTCAATTAATGAAACTTTTGCCAATGAATTGCAATTGTTTGTGATGCAAGGTACATTTTCCTCCAATATAAAATTATTGAAGACGGTATATTCAAAATTGTTGTCCTCCAAAACTCCTTGATTTAAGGTAACAGATGGCAAATAATTTATTCTAGTTTCACACCATGAATGGCATTGAATTTGTTCAATAATGCTTGGTGTTTTGCAAAACAAATGCTTGATATACTTATCAACAGAGTGTGAGCACTCAATCAACTGAATTGTAGAACCTCCTTGTGGTACTTTCCCCAATATGTTCAGAATTATTTCTCCTCTAATTTTGTATGATTTACTTCTCAAATCATTTTCTAGTGTATCCTGAGCCAGTCTGAAAGCATCATTGTTTAAAATATTTGAAATCATATAATCTTTTAAATGTTTTTGATCAACTGCAATGGCCAATATAATGTGAACGATACTGTCGAAGGCACATGTGTTTAAAAATGTAAAACATGATTTATCTATTTTAACAAATTTTAAGTCTGAGCTGCTTCCATTCTTAAAAACAGGAATACTTGTATGACGTTTGAAAGTCATGGCTTCCTGTAGATGTTGATTGTTATCAATATACAAAGAAATTCTTTTTTTTTTTGTATTATGACTTCCAAGTCCCCTCCAATTTTCTCTTTCGAGAGTAGCCACTCTTTCTCTAGAATGTCTGTCTTTTGAACAAGACAAACACATTCGCTGTTCTCCATACCCTTCTTCTTCCCCATCAATTTGTACTGAGCACCCAACAAAAAGATGCACATTTTTGTTGCATATTGCACATCGATGAGCGCCCTCGGGAAGATCTCCATTTCTACATGCAACACATTGCACTTCGATACTTTCAGAACTATTTATTTGTAGGTTTTCATGGATGTGACATTCTTCCTGGTTTTCTACAATTTCATTGACTCTTGGTAAACCTGCCGTAGTTTTATTTGCAAGTTGGTCTATTAAAATGAGCCTCCCTCGTTTATATTCAATTATTTTTTTTACAGCTAAATCAACTCTTTCAATTTTCTTCTCTAAAATAAAATTCTTTATTTTATTAATTTCCCCTTCGACTGCAATAAGGCAAATTCAATTCAATTCAATTACTATTAGTAATTTTCAATATACGTATGTCTCTCTAAATAACAAGAAATTCGTTCACTCTGGAGATATGCAAATAAAATTCAAACATTCCAGCAATTTTGTGAATTTCAATAAGGTTTGGTTCGGCTTTAGACGTCAATGTTTCTCCTATGAATACCGTAGTTATAATTTAGAACAATCTATTGTAAGTAAATTTAATACATTAAATTAATAATTTACACGTAAAACACGATACTCTACTGTACGGCAAGCAATGTTTGCCTCACTCGACTGTGTCACTGAAAACGCGGAGAAACTACGCTACGCCCAGCCCCGTTGGCAGACGCCGCACCTGTGTCTGTCTGCAGTGATGCGGCAGCCGATTTGGATTTCGGAAATAAAATTTAAAGTAAGTTTTCTCACAGACAATTTATTTTCGAAAAACGTGGATCTGCTATTCTACATGAACGGAAACATTGAATCTGAGATAGTTTTTGTAACGGGTGCTACACAATATATGTAGGAACATTTATCCTTTACTCGTTACATAAGCCCTCCATAATCAATTATTGTTTTTCGAAAATTCGCCACTGCAGCATTACAGTACTTTCTCTTTACTCGGTACACGCAGTGAGGCGAGAATGTTACAATCTAAGAGTATTATTCACAGATCGACGAACACACGAACGGATGTTTTGAATTTATATATATATATATATATATATATATATATATATATATATATATATATATATATATAGAGAGAGAGAGAGAGAGAGAGAGAGAGAGAAAGAGTGTTGTGTGTGTGTGTGAGTGTGTGTGTTCTCCAAAACTGTATATTTACCTTTAATTACGGACATCGATTTTCCCCGACTCTACGTAATGAATTACATGCATATGTACGTACACGAGAAAGTAATATACAGACATATAAGAAAAGAACATAGAGAATACATTGAAACATGCTTTGATATATTTTACAATCTCACCCTTACGAATGTAATTGCAATCGTAAACCGGAAAAATGCAAATTTTCGACAGAAAATCTCTTATCGTCGGGTTGTGATAACGGAAAAGTAGATAAATACCTTTCTTACGTATAGCACTTTTTTTCCTCTTACACTTAGTGAAGCCCGAATCTTATTTTAGGGGCTCCTTCATTCCTAACAATCGGCAAAACGTTTTAATGAAGGGGCTAAAAGAAGACAGCAAAATGATCGTCTCGATCGCCAGGTCCTAAGCCGATACTCTCCAAAAATCGTATTACCTGATCGATCTGAACAAATGGCTACGTTTGTGTGAATGCGTTTGAATCATATTGTCATTTTTGAGGGTACTTTACAAAAAGCTTCAAAATTTTCACAATTTTCTCAAAAATGGCTCCAAATTATTTTCTTATACTTTATCCTCGGATAGCGTAAAAATGAGAGTGTAGTGTAGGTTCCTTGTTCGTTTAAATCCCTGATGTTTAGAAAATTGCAAAACTGAATTTTTTTTAGGTGCTTAATTTTTTTCGATATGTGGGCAATTTCTAAGTTTTTAAAACATTTTTTCTCAAAAACCGTTCCATATTCATTATTCACATTTTCTCCTCGTATATATCAAGGGTCGGTAAAAAATATTGGATAGTGTAAATAAAAACCGAGATTTTACTTCAAGTCTGAAATAAATAGTAAACGCATTTACTATCGAGCATTATTTCATTTGGTGTGCATAACCTTTTACATTTACTAGGAAGTAAATGTTGGGAAACGAGATAAATATTTGTTGAAGAATGTTGGGGAAAGCGGTACGTACTCGTATCGTGAGGAGCGGATGCACGAGGGTTGACGGCTCCACTGATTGAGTGTAATACTGTTACACGAAAGAAATGAGCTCCTCAGATGAGACATTTGAGAAGGATGAGTGAGTTTCTCAGTTGAGATTCGTGAAAATCATTGAAAAATATGGGTTAATATGACTCAGTGAATTAATCGTTGTTTCCAAAAATTAGGACTTGAAAGGAAGCTGCACACTCCGCGATTATTAACTGAATATAAACATGTTTGTGGAAAACCACTGACATTGCCGCAAGTCAAAGAAAAACCTAGTGGTGCTACAGAATGGCATAGACTTTCCCGTATCTATTTCCTTTGGTCTCGGCTGGGTATTCCGACTTGCCACATACTCCTGCCAGCTGCCAGCTGTTGCCACCCAGAGTATTTTTTTGAAATTTTTTTAAGTTTTCGGTTTCCTAATAGTAGAACGAAAATATTTTTAAAGAACAGTGAAACCTCGTCCTAAATGGCCATTTTCGTTGAAAAATTTGGTGCCGGTTTTAAGAAAATGGCGTTTAAGCGCTATTGTATATTCGAAATTTGAAGCTCTATTTTACAGATAATTTTTGAGTTTTTGAAAAACTTTTATTGTGTGTCATTTGGCGCACTTTAACTCACAAATACATTCATGTTTACAAATTGCTGGATATGTGCATATTAACCCTGCAAAAGTAGCGATTACCGGAGTAAAGTTAGAGGTTGTGCGAGCTCATTTCAGATTTATAATAGTATATTTAGCAACAAATAAGTATGAAATTAATTATTTTAATAATCATCTATCATTTATAAGTATGTATATAATGTACTATTACATACAAACATGCTATTGAAGAATTACAAAAAAGAACAAGATTATCTTTTATCTTTTATTTTATATGGTGACTCCATTCACATTTTCCTGAAATTTCCAACGACAAAGGTATCAGAAAATGCAGAAAATGTTTCATATTCTAACATGCTCTCACATAAAAATAACTAAACAATTTATTGAAAATGGTTTAGAACCAATCAACAAAATTTAGCAAGAGTGCGAACTTTAAGATGTTTGTATTGGTGTTACAGATATTACTAAATTAATTATTACATGTAATATTTGGAAAAAAATATGTAACATGTTAACAATTTATTACAATACACACTAAACTACATTGTTACACAACATCATAATGATCTTTACAAACTTATTTTCTGCATTTAGCACAAAAAGTTTTCTTCTCCTGTCTGTATTTCTAGGTCATGCATTTCATCTTTTTATTTTTTGAGAGATTTGTACTACCGCTCGTTATTCCTCTTTAGTAACAATAAATTGTTTGATTTTTGAAATCAGGTGCTTCAGTAATGATCTAATTTGTGATCTCTGTAGCATGTGTTCGTTAACAAGGCTCATTGAAGACTCTTCAAGTACTGTCGCCTTGGTCCTACAGATACATTGTTTGCTTCACAATGAGGATATAGACGTAACATTCCCTTTTGTATCTCAAATTATTCTTACTGTCAAATAAATAAACAATACATTTCACGCAGACATGTTCAAGCAATGTACCAGCACGATTGAAGCACTGCTGCAAACTCTTCGCGTTGCCGACGGAAGTTGTGGCCCGGGGTCAGACAGATCATTTTGCACGACGGCTAGACTGTTATCGCTCTTCCAGGAACCCATGGCGGTGGCACGAAGTGCTTGTATTTTTCAGACAAAAGATGAAGCATGGGGTGAAAGGTATATGGAATGTAAAGCTGATTCGTATCCCACTGGACACAAAAGTCCCCGCGCCATCTCTCTCGGGTTAATGGCGTGAGAGGTATTTCAAAAATATGTATGTAATTTTTGAAAAAATAAAAAATACCCTAAAATGGACGTTACGTCATATTAAAGAGTGCAATTATCACTATCCACTCGAAAAGCTTGAAGAAAAAAATTCGAGCCGATTTTGAGAAAATAGCGTTTGAGCGTTTCTGGAAATGCGGTATTTTGAGCACATTTTCACAGATAACTGTTTTCAAGAAACGACATATATTTGACATTATTTAAAGGAGAGGCACTCATAAGTGTAAGAATGTGAACAAATCGCCGTTAATGTACATATTAACGTTAGAGGCTAGTCAAAACAGTTACATTTTTGTATATTGTGAAAAAACATTAGGCACTATCCCTACCAGAAGTTAAAAAACCAATTAGAGAGAAAATATTGGTTTTTGTGATTTTTAAATTTGCACATATTTCACACAATATTGCGCGAAAACTACTGAAAGTTCCAACAAATGTACTAGATCTTAATGAAGGGACAAATTATGAACAACAAATTTCATTTGAAAGAAAAATTATGCCACGTTTGTAAATGCATTTTACTCCATTTTTCCGAGAAACCTAAAGAAAAATTTTTGGAAAAAAATGAAAATGTCCGGGGGGTTCATGTAAAATACCCCCAAATTTTGACGAATGTTTTTCTAAATTGCAGCGCCTCGAGTCGAGCCAGATCGACAGAGAAATATCCATTTTGAAACAGTCCTACGTATTGTTTAGGTGTTAGTGGTGTTGACAGAAAGTATTAAAAGTATTAAAAGTAAACAACGTAAGTATTAATTTCAATAACTTGTAGTATTTATCATTTAATATTATTCACATGGCCAATTGTGCTAATTCCATTTTCGGCGAACTCTCCATATTTTAAAAAAAATTACAAAGTTAACAGTTCAAAACTACACAATTGAAAATAGAGTGTTTTGCGTTAGACATGTCATATATAAAAACAATTCTTTAAAATGTTTCTGAAAATGCGATTTACATAAAACAATTCTCAAAAAGAGTTCCAAATTTGTTCTTAAAATTTCTCCTTGTATGTAGCAAGGATCGGTTGTGGCACTACTCCTGTCGGCAAACTCTCTGAATTTTGGAATATTGCAAAAATTGCGTGTTGGAAATATCGGCTTGAGACAATTACATTTTAAAGCGTCGGATAGTTCGAAACTCACGGCCTTACATAACAGAGAACAAGGGTTTTCAAACTTTTTGTGTCCAAGGCTCCCTTGAACTAAACGAAACTTTCCGCAGCTCCTCTGGTAACGTTTCGTAGCGGCAAAAATTTTGCAGACTGAGAACTCTTTACCTTAAACGCTAAATCCGAATTTACAATTCCGAACTTTATTTGCAATTTTCGAAAATGCAGAGTGAGCAGAAAATAGGACCATCACCACTACTTTGCTACATAGAGGAAAAAATTAAAGACAAAATTTGCCGCTGTTTCTGAGAAAATTGTTTGAAGTACTTTAAAAAGCCTATTTTCACCTACAATTAAAGGGAAAATACTCATATTTTTAAACAAAATTTGAACAGAACCTAATTTTAAGCACTGCTTTTGATAGACACATTTCATTAAGAAAATATTTTCTCTTAAAAATTGTAGTTGTAAGAAGACGCCGAAAAATGCCGAAAGTTGTAAGAAGACGCCGAATTTTCCAAATATCAGAAATTTCAAATATAATGAGACCTCTATCATTCCAATAAACGTTTAATACGCTATCCCACAGCAAAATGTAATAAAAACATTTGGACTCATTTTTTTGAAAATTTTGAAAGTGTCCCAGGGGCTTCATGTAACTTTCCCCCCTCCAATGAAAATAATGTCAAATTCAAAAAGCCGCAACTTCAGCGTGATTGGTTGGAGAATATTAGTTTTGGATAAAAATTGGCTTTACGGTTTAGCCGCTAACGTTCACAGACGGACGGACAGACAGAGAGACGTATTGCCGTCAGTTGATTTTTCGATTTCTTAGACCGACAATACATGTATTCTGACTACACCACGGGTTAGAGTATTTTTGGGGATTAATATTTAGCAACTGAATATATCCACTTTTTCGTTACCAGGGTCCGGCCAGAAGAGTTTCTCTGTCGATACTTAGCCGTTTTTACTCGCAGCATTACATTCCTTTCCCTATACTCCGAAGGAATTAGCGGAAGGGTAAGTAAACTATAATCAAGAAAATAATGAAAAAAATAGTTGAAGTGAATGTTATAAAACATATATATTGAGCAATTAGGAAATTAAAATATAATTATAATATTCAATTATTAAACTTACCTCTCAACTGCCCATGATTGCCATCTCTGCTGATATAATGATTTTTGAAGTGAAAGCCATGCGATAATTGCGAATCTTCATAAATTTTTTTGGCGAAGTATTCTGTCCAATCTGGGTCCTTAAGAACGGTTCTCCAACGTTCGGTTTTTTTGTCACGGCTTGTACGGATGCACAATTTTTCAGTGAGCAATTTTTTAAAACTGTCTTCTGGTATTGTTACTGTAAAATATTCTTCATTGCTACTTGAACTACAAGAGCTCTCAGAACTTACTGTAGGATCTTCTTGAGACGTTGATGGACCAAGCAATTGGGTTTTTATTTCGAACCTATTGTTCGCCGTGTACGAATGCAAAGTCGTTGGCTTAATTTCTCCACCCATGGTATTTGAAATCTGTTTCCAAACATTATTAGTAGCTGATACAATTTTTCCTTCTGCATCTACCACTAAGTCTTTATATTCAAAAATTGTTTTAACCATTAGCTCGTGATCTAAACGTGAAGGTTTACCCCGTTTCTTAACCATTTTTCTTCTAAAACACTTAAAAAAACACATCAAATGTTTCACTACAAGAATACTCGCAGCCACGGTAGAATAGCTACTGAAACTGCTCCTCGCTAGTGAGAGGCGACTCGATCAGAAAGCAAACATTGATGAGAATGTGGCTCACGAGCAGCTCGTGCAACAATGGATGTACCCGTGATTCCTCCCCCGCATTGTCTATTTCTATTGGATAACGCGCCGCCGGTATGCTTTCCGCCTATCACGGCGCTAGCGGCAAAGTCGCCCCCAGCAACCTCCCCCGCATTAACATTCGTCACCGAAATTCTCGGAAATAGGCGCGGGTAATTCCGTTGCTCGGCGAAGGGGTTGTGGGCGGAGTATTTCCCCACACGTCATAAGGGGTGCGCCCGGCTCGAGTCTGTGCTGAACAAAAGAGGCGCCTTTCTCGCCTTTCCCTAGGCTCGCTAAGCGGCTCAACCCGGTTGAGCAGGAAGCGGCGTTTCCGGCTGCTCTTTACGGTCTTAATTAAATAAAATAAATATATGACTCGTGTCGTCATCCGCGATGTGCGACCGTCCCATTACAATTGCAGTTGCGAAATATTGAAAACAAATTCCCCTAATTCGTGGCGTAGCCAAAATCTATGTTTTGTGCGTCCTTTATACCGAAAAATCGATTGACGGCAAAATGTTTGTCTGTCCGTCTGTGCACAACGCTAGAGCTTAAACCGTTCAGGTAATTTTCTCCAAAATTGATATTTCCCAAATCGATCACACTGATGTCGCGGTCCCTTGAATTTTAAACCGATAATTTAATTTTGAGGGGGTACTTTACACAAAGCCCTGGGAGAGTTTCAAAATTTTCAAAGAAGTGGCTCCAACATTTTTGATTAAATTTTGTTATTGAATAGTGTGAAGAACGTTAAAGGGTTTCCGATTCCCGTTTTAAATATCCGATGAGGCCGGCGTTCAGCGCTCTATGTAAATGGCAGGTTGGAGAGGGAACAGCTGCAGGATGTAATAAAGAGTAAAAATAATTATGTTTAAACATAAAATGTTATCATCATAGAAGTTCTGGCTCTAGTATTTAATTTAGCAACTCAACTATGGATTAGCACTAAAAGTTGCAAAAACATACTACCGGAATGCAACAATGTGCGCGTGGACGTACGACAATAGGCAAGCGCTATGCTCATAAAATTAATTTGCCGTTTATTGGTTAAACAAAAAAACATTACCTTTATAACCTAATTTACCGTCGACTTCGGCATTGCTATTTACATCTAGTATCATGTACGCAGAAGCTAATAAAATACAGGAACCGTCATCACGGGGACCCTTAGGGTACTACTTGGACACACGCGAAAAATATGTTTTAAGCGGTAGTACTCGCCTATATATTGCCCTGACCAGTTAGTTTACAGGTACGTCCATTATCAATCAATACGTAATCAATAAATGTAAAGAGATAGGAACAATGTGGTGATAGAAATTTTGGGGGTTGCCGGTAAAATGTAGTTTTAAGAATTTTTCCATCACTTTCTTACATAAATTTTCTTTTTGTAGATATTTTAAAATTTTTTAAACAATTACGTTTGATAATAACGGCAAAATGGAGTAATTAAATAGTAGTTAATTTGTTTATTGTTGTTAAATTTTTCTGATATTTTCTGTGTTATTTGGTATCGTGACTAGCTAGCTTCAGGTTGAAGCTAGCTGACTCTTGATTTTTTTAAAAATGGCTGGCGTAATTAATTTAAAATTATTATAATTAACGAGTAATTAGTATTAAACGATGGCATGTGGTTTCTTGTGGTCCGCTATAGGTGGCTAGCCAGCTTGAGAGAGGTTATTTCCCTTTAGCTACGGATATCCATTTTCCCCAGCTCTACATAACGAATTTCGTGCATATGTACGAACACGAGAAAGTAATATACAAACATATAAAGAAAGAACGTAGAGAACACATTGAACCATGGTTTGATATATTTTAACTTTCTCGCCCTTACGAATGTAATTGCAATCGTGCCTCGGAAAACTGCGAGTTTCCGACAGAAAATCTCTAATCGACGGTTTCTGATAACGGAAGTCTCACATATATTCGTAGTAAATTTCTTCCTCTAACTCGCGGTGAAGATGGAATCGTTTCCTAGTGGGTCCTTCACAATCGCTTGACGGCAAAACGTCTTAATTTAGGGGCAAAAAGACAACTGGTCAAAAAGTCTCTGGCCATTACAAGACCAGACTAAGCCGATTTTCTTTAAGATTGATATTACCCGATCGCCCTGACCGAACGGCTGAGGAAGTTTCAAAACTATATTTAATATTTTTTAAGACATTTTCCCCAAAACTTTATAAACATTTTCACAATTTTCTAAAAAATGACTCCACATTTTTTTTATTAAATGTTATCCTCGGATAGCGTAAAAGTGAGAGTGTGGTGCAGGTGCCATGTTCGTTTAAATCCCTGATTTTTAGAAAATTGCAAAAGTGCAATTTTTCAGGTGCCTTCCTTCATCTAAAATATTGAAGATTAAGCTGTTCTCCTTAATGAAATCTGTTTTTTAAAGACACACCTTGAAATAATGTTTAATTTTTCGAAAAAAGTAGTAATTTTCCTCGATTTAGGCAATTTTTAATTTTTTAAAATATTTTTTCTCAAAAACCGCTCCAAATTCTTTCTTCACATTTTCTCCACGTACAGATTGTATTGAATACTTGTTTGCATCAAATTAAGACGTAGAGTATGAATTGTTATTGCCGATAGTTTAGGAGGAACGGGCTTCTTAACTTTGGCAGAGCTCATGTAAGAGGGCGAAATCTGGGATTCGAACCGGGATAATATAATCTAACCGGTCCGCGGCAAATTTTTTTGTTACAGATTTTATTGAATACTTGTTTGCATCAAATTAAGACGTAGAGTACGAATTGTTATTGCCGATAGTTTAGGAGGAACGGGCTTCTTAACTTTGGCAGAGCTCATGTAAGAGGGCGAAATCTGGGATTCGAACCGGGATAATATAATCTAACCGGTCCGCGGCAAATTTTTTTGTTACAGATTCTATTGAATACTTGTTTGCATCAAATTAAGACGTAGAGTATGAATTGTTATTGCCGATAGTTTAGGAGGAACGGGCTTCTTAACTTTGGCAGAGCTCATGTAAGAGGGCGAAATCTGGGATTCGAACCGGGATAATATAATCTAACCGGTCCGCGGCAAATTTTTTTGTTACAGATTTTATTGAATACTTGTTTGCATCAAATTAAGACGTAGAGTACGAATTGTTATTGCCGATAGTTTAGGAGGAACGGGCTTCTTAACTTTGGCAGAGCTCATGTAAGAGGGCGAAATCTGGGATTCGAACCGGGATAATATAATCTAACCGGTCCGCGGCAAATTTTTTTGTTACAGATTTTATTGAATACTTGTTTGCATCAAATTAAGACGTAGAGTATGAATTGTTATTGCCGATAGTTTAGGAGGAACGGGCTTCTTAACTTTGGCAGAGCTCATGTAAGAGGGCGAAATCTGGGATTCGAACCGGGATAATATAATCTAACCGGTCCGCGGAAAATTTTTTTGTTACAGATTTTATTGAATACTTGTTTGCATCAAATTAAGACGTAGAGTATGAATTGTTATTGCCGATAGTTTAGGAGGAACGGGCTTCTTAACTTTTGCAGAGTTCATGTAAGAGGGCGAAATCTGGGATTCGAACCGGGGTAATATAATCTAACCGGTCCGCGGCAAATTTTTTTGTTACAGATTTTATTGAATACTTGTTTGCATCAAATTAAGACGTAGAGTATGAATTGTTATTGCCGATAGTTTAGGAGGAACGGGCTTCTTAACTTTGGCAGAGCTCATGTAAGAGGGCGAAATCTGGGATTCGAACCGGGATAATATAATCTAACCGGTCCGCGGCAAATTTTTTTGTTACAGATTTTATTGAATACTTGTTTGCATCAAATTAAGACGTAGAGTATGAATTGTTATTGCCGATAGTTTAGGAGGAACGGGCTTCTTAACTTTTGCAGAGTTCATGTAAGAGGGCGAAATCTGGGATTCGAACCGGGATAATATAATCTAACCGGTCCGCGGCAAATTTTTTTGTTACAGATTTTAATGAATACTTGTTTGCATCAAATTAAGACGTAGAGTATGAATTGTTATTGCCGATAGTTTAGGAGGAACGGGCTTCTTAACTTTCACAGAGTTCATGTAAGAGGGCGAAATCTGGGATTCGAACCGGGATAATATAATCTAACCGGTCCGCGGCAAATTTTTTTGTTACAGATTTTATTGAATACTTGTTTGCATCAAATTAAGACGTAGAGTATGAATTGTTATTGCCGATAGTTTAGGAGGAACGGGCTTCTTAACTTTTGCAGAGTTCATGTAAGAGGGCGAAATCTGGGATTCGAACCGGGATAATATAATCTAACCGGTCCGCGGCAAATTTTTTTGTTACAGATTTTAATGAATACTTGTTTGCATCAAATTAAGACGTAGAGTATGAATTGTTATTGCCGATAGTTTAGGAGGAACGGGCTTCTTAACTTTGGCAGAGCTCATGTAAGAGGGCGAAATCTGGGATTCGAACCGGGATAATATAATCTAACCGGTCCGCGGCAAATTTTTTTGTTACAGATTTTATTGAATACTTGTTTGCATCAAATTAAGACGTAGAGTATGAATTGTTATTGCCGATAGTTTAGGAGGAACGGGCTTCTTAACTTTTGCAGAGTTCATGTAAGAGGGCGAAATCTGGGATTCGAACCGGGATAATATAATCTAACCGGTCCGCGGCAAATTTTTTGGTTACAAATTTTATTGAATACTTGTCTGCATCAAATTAAGACGTAGAGTATGAATTGTTATTGCCGATAGTTTAGGAGGAACGGCCTTCTTCACTTTGGCAGTGCTCATGTAAGAGGGCGAAATCTGGGATTCGAACCGGTATAATATAATCTAACCGGTCCGCGGCAAATTTTTTTGTTACAGATTTTATTGAATACTTGTTTGCATCAAATTAAGACGTAGAGTACGAATTGTTATTGCCGATAGTTTAGGAGGAACGGGCTTCTTAACTTTTGCAGAGTTCATGTAAGAGGGCGAAATCTGGGATTCGAACCGGGATAATATAATCTAACCGGTCCGCGGCAAATTTTTTTGTTACAGATTTTATTGAATACTTGTCTGCATCAAATTAAGACGTAGAGTATGAATTGTTATTGCCGATAGTTTAGGAGGAACGGGCTTCTTAACTTTGGCAGAGCTCATGTAAGAGGGCGAAATCTGGGATTCGAACCGGGATAATATAATCTAACCGGTCCGCGGCAAATTTTTTTGTTACAGATTTTATTGAATACTTGTTTGCATCAAATTAAGACGTAGAGTATGAATTGTTATTGCCGATAGTTTAGGAGGAACGGGCTTCTTAACTTTCGCAGAGTTCATATAAGAGGGCAAAATCTGGGATTCGAACCGGGATAATATAATCTAACCGGTCCGCGGCAAATTTTTTTGTTACAGATTTTATTGATTACTTGTTTGCATCAAATTAAGACGTAGAGTATGAATTGTTATTGCCGATAGTTTAGGAGGAACGGGCTTCTTAACTTTTGCAGAGTTCATGTAAGAGGGCGAAATCTGGGATTCGAACCGGAATAATATAATCTAACCGGTCCGCGGCAAATTTTTTTGTTTTAGATTTTATTGAATACTTGTCTGCATCAAATTAAGACGTAGAGTATGAATTGTTATTGCCGATAGTTTAGGAGGAACGGCCTTCTTCACTTTGGCAGAGCTCATGTAAGAGGGCGAAATCTGGGATTCGAACCGGTATAATATAATCTAACCGGTCCGCGGCAAATTTTTTTGTTACAGATTTTATTGAATACTTGTTTGCATCAAATTAAGACGTAGAGTACGAATTGTTATTGCCGATAGTTTAGGAGGAACGGGCTTCTTAACTTTTGCAGAGTTCATGTAAGAGGGCGAAATCTGGGATTCGAACCGGGATAATATAATCTAACCGGTCCGCGGCAAATTTTTTTGTTACAGATTTTAATGAATACTTGTTTGCATCAAATTAAGACGTAGAGTATGAATTGTTATTGCCGATAGTTTAGGAGGAACGGGCTTCTTAACTTTCACAGAGTTCATGTAAGAGGGCGAAATCTGGGATTCGAACCGGGATAATATAATCTAACCGGTCCGCGGCAAATTTTTTTGTTACAGATTTTATTGAATACTTGTTTGCATCAAATTAAGACGTAGAGTATGAATTGTTATTGCCGATAGTTTAGGAGGAACGGGCTTCTTAACTTTTGCAGAGTTCATGTAAGAGGGCGAAATCTGGGATTCGAACCGGGATAATATAATCTAACCGGTCCGCGGCAAATTTTTTTGTTACAGATTTTAATGAATACTTGTTTGCATCAAATTAAGACGTAGAGTATGAATTGTTATTGCCGATAGTTTAGGAGGAACGGGCTTCTTAACTTTGGCAGAGCTCATGTAAGAGGGCGAAATCTGGGATTCGAACCGGGATAATATAATCTAACCGGTCCGCGGCAAATTTTTTTGTTACAGATTTTATTGAATACTTGTTTGCATCAAATTAAGACGTAGAGTATGAATTGTTATTGCCGATAGTTTAGGAGGAACGGGCTTCTTAACTTTTGCAGAGTTCATGTAAGAGGGCGAAATCTGGGATTCGAACCGGGATAATATAATCTAACCGGTCCGCGGCAAATTTTTTTGTTACAAATTTTATTGAATACTTGTCTGCATCAAATTAAGACGTAGAGTATGAATTGTTATTGCCGATAGTTTAGGAGGAACGGCCTTCTTCACTTTGGCAGAGCTCATGTAAGAGGGCGAAATCTGGGATTCGAACCGGTATAATATAATCTAACCGGTCCGCGGCAAATTTTTTTGTTACAGATTTTATTGAATACTTGTTTGCATCAAATTAAGACGTAGAGTACGAATTGTTATTGCCGATAGTTTAGGAGGAACGGGCTTCTTAACTTTTGCAGAGTTCATGTAAGAGGGCGAAATCTGGGATTCGAACCGGGATAATATAATCTAACCGGTCCGCGGCAAATTTTTTTGTTACAGATTTTATTGAATACTTGTCTGCATCAAATTAAGACGTAGAGTATGAATTGTTATTGCCGATAGTTTAGGAGGAACGGGCTTCTTAACTTTGGCAGAGCTCATGTAAGAGGGCGAAATCTGGGATTCGAACCGGGATAATATAATCTAACCGGTCCGCGGCAAATTTTTTTGTTACAGATTTTATTGAATACTTGTTTGCATCAAATTAAGACGTAGAGTATGAATTGTTATTGCCGATAGTTTAGGAGGAACGGGCTTCTTAACTTTCGCAGAGTTCATATAAGAGGGCGAAATCTGGGATTCGAACCGGGATAATATAATCTAACCGGTCCGCGGCAAATTTTTTTGTTACAGATTTTATTGATTACTTGTTTGCATCAAATTAAGACGTAGAGTATGAATTGTTATTGCCGATAGTTTAGGAGGAACGGGCTTCTTAACTTTTGCAGAGTTCATGTAAGAGGGCGAAATCTGGGATTCGAACCGGGATAATATAATCTAACCGGTCCGCGGCAAATTTTTTTGTTACAGATTTTATTGAATACTTGTCTGCATCAAATTAAGACGTAGAGTATGAATTGTTATTGCCGATAGTTTAGGAGGAACGGCCTTCTTCACTTTGGCAGAGCTCATGTAAGAGGGCGAAATCTGGGATTCGAACCGGTATAATATAATCTAACCGGTCCGCGGCAAATTTTTTTGTTACAGATTTTATTGAATACTTGTTTGCATCAAATTAAGACGTAGAGTACGAATTGTTATTGCCGATAGTTTAGGAGGAACGGGCTTCTTAACTTTTGCAGAGTTCATGTAAGAGGGCGAAATCTGGGATTCGAACCGGGATAATATAATCTAACCGGTCCGCGGCAAATTTTTTTGTTACAGATTTTATTGAATACTTGTTTGCATCAAATTAAGACGTAGAGTATGAATTGTTATTGCCGATAGTTTAGGAGGAACGGGCTTCTTAACTTTGGCAGAGCTCATGTAAGAGGGCGAAATCTGGGATTCGAACCGGGATAATATAATCTAACCGGTCCGCGGCAATTTTTTTTGTTACAGATTTTATTGAATACTTGTTTGCATCAAATTAAGACGTAGAGTATGAATTGTTATTGCCGATAGTTTAGGAGGAACGGGCTTCTTAACTTTTGCAGAGTTCATGTAAGAGGGCGAAATCTGGGATTCGAACCGGGGTAATATAATCTAACCGGTCCGCGGCAAATTTTTTTGTTACAGATTTTATTGAATACTTGTTTGCATCAAATTAAGACGTAGAGTATGAATTGTTATTGCCGATAGTTTAGGAGGAACGGGCTTCTTAACTTTGGCAGAGCTCATGTAAGAGGGCGAAATCTGGGATTCGAACCTAGATAATATAATCTAAACGGTCCGCGGCAAATTTTTTTGTTACCGATTGTATTTAGTACTTGTTTGCTTCAAAGTTTGACGTAGAGTATGAATTGTTAGGGCTGATAGTTTAGTAGAAACGGGCTTCTTAACTTTCGGACTTCTTCACGTGTTCAGGGCTCTCGTAGGAAGGCGAAATCTGGGATTCGAACCCCTATACAATAGTCTAACTGGTCCGGAGAATATTATTTTGTTACGGATTGTAATTAGTACTTGATTGCGTCAAAGTTTGGTGCCGATTATGAGTTGTTATGGCTGCATGTTCAGGAGGTATGGTCTTCATTACCTGCGCCGGACGTTCCTTACAGGGGCATTGCGGGATTCGAACCCGCGTAATTGAAATTAACCGGTCCGCGGCAAATTTTTTTATTATAGTTTATATTAAGCACTTAATTACGGCAAATTTTGGCGCAGAGTATGAATTGTTATGGCTGTTAGTTTAGGAGGAGCGGGCATTTTAAATTTCGCAGAGCTGTTGTATGAGGCAAACTCTGGGATTCGAACCCAGGTAATTGAATATAACCGGTCCGCGGCAAAAGTTTTGATTACTGATTATGTTTAGCCCGTGTTTGCGGCATATTTTGGCGTTGAGTATGAATTGCTACGGCGGATGAATGCCGGCGGATGTGTCTTTTCTTCTTCGACGGCGCTTGCAAAAGTAGCGCATCTTTTATTTTTTGGTTTTTTGGCAATATTTTTTGAAGGAATTGAGATATCAGTTTGATTTTTTCACTAATCGTTTATAAATAAAAAGCGGCAAATTTGGAGTATAATTTTGGGTATATACATACAATAGTAGCTGATTTAGAGGTGTGGTCCTGCTAACTTCCATTGGAAGTTAGCAGGACCACAGATTTTTTTGAGAAAATGACCCGCGGCAAATTTTTTTTTTCCACATCTTAAGAACGGCAAAAAAGCGGCAAATTATGTACTATGCAGTTTTCTGATTGGATGAAATGGTCCTGCTAACTTCCAGGACGTCCGTCCGCGCATCCGCTTCTTGGACTTGCCATCTCTTTCCTCTACCCCCGCCCCGGCTTCGTCATCTTTCCCATTCCCCTCCCATTTTCTTCCGTTCTTGTTTCTCCTTCCCTGTATATTATATTTTAATTCGGTGCCATTTAAATGCGTTCGGCAATATCACGTAATATGATTACCATGAATAATGATTCACACGTGCGTAACATTAAGAAATGCGATATCTATCGAAATATTGCCCTTCAATTCCACTAGTGTTTTACTTGACAATTCAGTGAAGTCTTCTTGTGGACGATCACTCCATAAGACAATAGTCACATATAGTGGTGGTGAATTCTACAATGTATGAACTCTTCAGAATGATAGCTGTAATAATTATGTATCACAATAATTGTGAATAATCATTCAAACTATCCGTGATACACTACAAAGATGAAGACTGTAGATGTACAGTACATTTCCAACAAAGGTAGCTAACTAGTAACCCAATTTCTGATTGAAATGGAGTGATACCTCAGGCCATCTCTATATTTTTTTTATTTAAATAAGGGTAATATAGTTTAATGGTGTGACAACTTCTTTACATATCAAAAACCCGTTTACTTTCAAGAGACATTACTATTATTTATTATTTATGCCATGTTGAAAATTACCAAGACAATTTTCCATGACAAGAAACAGGCCATCCGCAACTTCTCTGAAAGTATTAATCATTCTTTGACCTTGGCTTCTTCCTCATCATTCTGGTCGGTCTGGTCCGGGAGCGCTCCTTACGGGGCCGACATGAATCACGATCTGCCACCTCCTGTGGAAGAGGAGGCTCGCGTGCCCGTAGGCATCTGTTGTGGTCGTTTTGTATTTCTTCCTGCCAGAACTTCCTCCACTGAACTCCAATATTATCGTTCGCGTCGACACCTTACACACACCGGAACATAAATCTTGGCTCTAGGACGCGTCCCACTTGCATACTGAGAAGCAGACTGGATTCGACCGACGCTAACTGGTTGCAAGAACATCGTAATTTCTCCGTGTCAGATGATCGTCAACTTTCAGGCTTGAGGTAAGAGTATTCATCTTTCATGCATTGAGATGGAGGGTGAGAAGGGAAGATCACTTAAAAATAGAAAAAAATTGAAAGTAATATAATTGAACGAGTAGGTATAAAATGGAATTAGTTTGTAAATATATTTCAGATTAATGATTTGTCTTTTCCTTTTCGTAGCAGTTGCGACAACAATTGGAAGGAAAAATGATAGAGTTTATATCGAATATATAGAAATTATAGAGAAAATATTTTAAAAAATTGTATAAACACTAATTGGTTTTCGTGTTTAAAAAGGCAATTTAGCAGCAGTTCCTGCAACGAATCCTCACCTACATGCGTTATGTATTGAACATGTTCTTGTTACACGCAAATTCAGACAGACGCCACTAAACCAAAAAAAAGGTAGCCATTACCGCCACGTGAAGTAAATTCGCGTTTTATTGAGGTGAAATACACCTCAATATCAAAACACGGAAATCTCTTACCAAGTCGAGTAGTGAAAAAACATACAGAAGGTGGAAGACCATTACCGCCGACATCTCGTGCAGGAGGCTGTTCTTCCCCTTTACCAGCAAACAGAACAACCAAAGCCCTCTTGAAAAGTCGCCTCCGGAGAAACCACTTCTTCCGCCGCATCCGAACGCGCATGTATTACGTATACGCACTCACTTGTGTCGGCGCGCACTTGCCAGCGTGCGAAGCCCCGCGGTTCCCCAGGGAGCAGCGCGAAAGCCGAGGAGCTTGCGAGGGGGATATGGAAAGAAGCGCAGCGCAGCGCCTCGCCGCCCGGCGGCACTCCGCGCGGGATCATCCGCCGCCCGCAGCCACTCGCACTTCCGGCGGAGGGATTGGGGCCCGGGGGCGCAGGGTGCAAGGCGCGGGCGCGGGGAGAGGGGGCGCGCGGGACGAGGGACGAGGGGCGCGGGGCGCGGGGAGCAGGCCGGCGCGGCGCGGGGTGGCGCGGGGCGCAAGGCGTGGGGCGTGGGGCGCGGGGCGCGGGACGAAGGGCGAGGGAGCGAGGGGCGCGGCGCGGGACGCGGGGCGCGGGGTTCCGGGCGCGGGACGAGGGGCGAGGGGCGAGGGGCGAGGGACGAGGGGCGAGGTGCGCGGGGTGCGGGGGCCGGGGCGAGGGGTGCGGAGCGCGGGGTGCGGGGCGCGGGGCGCGGGGCGCGGGGCGTGGGGCGCGAGGCGCGAGGCGTGGGGCGTGGGGGCGTGGGGCGTGGGGCCTGAGGCGATGGGCGCGGGGCGTGGGGCGTGGGGCGTGGGGCGTGGGGGCGAAGGGCGAGGGGCGAGGGGCGAGGGACGGGGGACGGGGGTCGCGGAGACGCGGAACGGGGGTCGCGGGGGCGCGGAACGGGGGTCGCGGGGGCGCACAGGCGGCGGATGGCGGGATACACGGGGCGGAGGGAGGGACATTCGGGGCGGAGAGACGAACACGGGGGGAGGGAGGAGGAATGTAGGAGTGCAGGCGGGCGAGGAATATAGGGTGCTGAGGGAGGGACACAGGGGGCGGAGTGAGGAATATAGAAGGCGGGGTGAGAGATATCGGCGGAGGAGGAGTACAGAGAGCAGGAGGAGGAATATAGGAGGCGGAGTAAGGGCGTGGGGGTGGTGGGAGGGATGTAGAGGGTGGCTATGAAGGGGCGAAGGAAGGGATGTAGGGAGCAGAGGGAGGAAAATGTGTAGGAGGGTGTAGGAGGCGGTGGTGAGAGATGGGGTGTGTGGGTAGGATACAAGGCGCGGGGCCGGGACGTAGGGACGGAGGGGGAGAGTAGGAGCCGAAGGGTGTGATGTAGGAACGGGGAAGTGATGTAGTGTTGGGGGAAGAGGTATATGCTGCAGAGGGAGGGATACTGGATCACAGGCAGAGGGAGAAATATAGGGGGCGGAGGGAGAGACGTAGAGACGGGGGTGGTAGGGGAACTAGTAGGGATATAAGAGATGAGGATGGAGAGGGCAGCTGTATGGGGGTGGTGAGAGATATGTAGGGGGCAGAGTGAGGAAAACGGGCAGGAGGGTTACAGGAGGCTGGGGTGAGGGATAGGGGGCTGGCGAGGGATACAGGGTGCGGGGGGGGGGGGAGAAGAAATGTAGGGGATGTAGGGAACTGAGCGCGGGTGGGCGGTATGACAACACAGCTCATCCGCTCCGCGCGTATTCCGCTGAAGGTGGACGAAGGGGGCGGGGCGGGGGTAGACGTCCCTTGGGGAGGACGGATGCACCCTCTGGCGGAAGGGTGGAGCGAAGGTGCCCGCGTCGCGGAAGGGGGTGATGGGGGTGAGGGGGGTGAGGGATGGTGAGGGAAGGTGAGCCTTTTATTTATTTGCCGTAAGTCGCGGGGGAGCGCAGCACCGATTCCTCCAACCGTGCGCATTGCTAGGGTCGATAGAATCACTGAGCAAGCACGTTGGCGCGAAAGATACTCTGACATGAGATTCCGATTGATTTTCTAGGAAATACTTACTGGAATACTTCAATATCACTGGTTCACGATATTTCACTTTGTAGTTTTTCGGATCCTTTCTCCCGTTCCCAAATATGGACTCATACCGATTTTGACATACAAATATACGACTTTGAAATTAATTTATAATAATAATAATAATAATAATAATAATAATAATAATAACAGAGACTAAGAACATTTGAAAATTGAATCATTCACATCCCTTGTTTTCCTTATTTTATGTAACACTTGTTTTCGGTTTAGTAAGATTGAACAATGGATTAAAGTGCTGTCAGTTTTCATAACAGAAGTGATGCAAGTAGCTATTCACGTATAACGTCTAGAGAACAATTCCAAAATTCTTGCTGAAGTTGCATGACATGTTTGCATTAATGTAGCAGATTTCTCCATGCAGCAGATGAGCACGTCACATGAATATGCAATTTATGCATTCAAGAAGACTTTCCCACTGTACAAAGTAGAAACTAAAGAAAATACAAAGCGAAGATCTCGTTGTCTCTGTCCTTTCAACGTGAAACTCATACTACAAATAATTATTGCGTTGTCATGAATTGTGCATGTACTTCCTTCTATTTTTTGTGCTGTAACATGAAATTATATTTTTTTTAAAGCGTACGCCTACACTACCACGAAGTTATCTTAAAATAATGCAATTTTAAGAATTGTCTTTTAGTGCTAGTGAAAACCTAGGCATATTACCCCCGACAGAACCTAGAACTACTCAAATTCTGACTTGCGTCTATAAGCAATAACGAATTAAAAGAAGGATAATCTAGATGATATTACAGAATATATCGTAGATGTACTTTGTCGCGGGCATCACCAACACCAAAATATTCGGAAGGAGTACGATTCAATAAATAAGATACAGATTATCGGGTAGCCCTCTGTAATACACCCCATATACCAAAACTGAGGGGGGTGACATCATCTGCACCATAACACGCGCGTTTTGCACGAAGTGTCAACCAACATTCCTTCATCAAGTACAGTGCAAACACCACCGGAGCAGCCATCAGCACCATTTGGACCGGCCTGGTTGTGTCCAACAACCGTCAACTTGAGTCTCATCACACGACTTTTGCCCCCGATTCTGGCGCAACAAATCCGCCTCCTCCTCCTCCCCGCCACCGCTCGCGCAACGTGTCACTCGACACGCAGCACGGGCTCATTACAGCCCCGAGAGCAAAACACGGGGTGAATCAATGTACAACGAAAAAAGGCTTTTCATTATTATATGTACTCTAATACATTAATATAATCCGCTGCCTGAAGTTGGTATATATTTAGTTTTTCAACTGCTCTCATTAGTAAATGCACCACTATCACAAACCACTGTATGACGTTCGTATCTATTTATAATTCCGAGGTAAAAAACATTCATTAGTAAATTTATCATCGTTTCAGTTTCATAAGCACTCCAAAACTGCGATAGAGTTTATTCGTGTCCCGTATTAATTGAGTTTTAACATCATTCTTTCTGGCGGTTCGATGAATGAATTTCCTTCGCCATAAAAGAAGTCAGTGCGAAGCCACTAATCGAGACATGATACCTATTAACAGGATGGTTCAATAACTTACACATTGCTGGTCTACATAAACGAGACATCCTCTCTGTTTCCTCTTTATTATTTTGTTAGTGCAGCGCAAGTGTGCTGTAAATATTGTTTCTTAAAAAACATCAATTGTTTAGAAAGAAAATTTCCCAGTGACTGAGGAAAAATTCCGAAAATATTTCGGTTTCTTGTGTATCTACAAAAGTACTTATCTACGAAAGTGTATCTACGAAAATACTCGCATTGCTATTCTAATCATATACCAGCATTTACAACCCACCAGATACACACTATCTCAGATGTTTGACAACGAAAAACCTGTTGGTGTGCGTGTTCATTTCTCTTCACACGTCTGTGGCATTGCTCTTTGTGGACCAGGCGTCCAGCGCGGCGCGGCGCGGGCCGAAACGCGAGCGAGCGCTGGCCGCGGGCCACGCAGCTGCGTGCGGGCGTCGCGTCGCGAATCGACCCAGCTGCCGCGCGCTCCGCCGTCGCCAGGTGCGCCACGCACTCGGCGGAGGCGCCCGTCGCGCTCCCCGCCCCCGCCCCCGCCTTCGCAAGCGGTGCCTCCTCGCCGCTCGCCCCACTTGCCCCGACACCGCTCGCGCGGTCGCCCGCCTCCCTCTCCGCTCCCGCGCCGGCGCAGTGGGCCCGGCCGCCAAATGCGGATATGAATGGTTATTTTAACAAAACAGTGATATGTATTTATGTTTGTATGTATGTATATGTGTATGAGAGAGACAGAGAGGGAGAGAGAGAGAGAGAGAGAGAGAGAGAGAGAGAGAGAGAGAGAGAGAAGATTTTTAGTAGAGTACATTATTTGATTAACAAATATTTTATGATTTTTCCGTACATGATTTATGAATATTTATTTTTGGGGCGCGTTAACCAAGGACTTATGTTGCTTGTAGAACACTCAAGTTAACAATTGGACCAACTAAAAGTGTGCCGCGAACTTGACACGTGTACTTTCAGCGCTACAAGAGCAGCCAAATAAGTGAATTTCTGTATAGCGTCTACACCGCAGCCCCGGAACATGGTGCAATTCTGAAAATCACATTCACCGATTTTGACCAAGGGTTTTTTTTATACCGATGTTATAAAAACGAGGTGTTTTTGTAGCGACACGCGCAGGTTCTGTGCACAGAACGCTGCTTCAAAGCCAGTAGCTCACGAACTTTTCGCTGGCTTCTATTATGAAGTTCTATTTCTAAAACTCTGCGGTAGCAGCAGCAGTAGCAAACAGTGCGACACCGAATCCTCGAGACAAAGCTTATACAGCAGCTGGTAGCGGAGGAGGTGGCGGCAGAGGATTACGGTGGAGGTAGCGATAGAGAGTTGTGAAGGAGGTAGGGATGGAGAGAGAGAGAGAGAGAGAGAGAGGGAGAGGGAGAGGGTTATGGCAGAGGTAGGGGTGGAGGTAACGACAGAGAGTTGTAGAGGAGGTAGGGATGGAGAGAGAGAGAGAGGGAGAGAGAGGGGGGTTACGGTAGAGGTAGGGATGGAGGTAGCGACAGAGAGTTGTGGCGGAGGTAGAGGTGGTTGTAGCGATAGGGGAAAATGAGGTGGCGGTAGAAGCGCCGTTGGGGTAGAAGTGATGATGGAGATGGTGGCGGTCATGACGGCGGCGGAGGTGAGGGCGGAGGCAGTGGCAGAGGCGAGGGTGGTGGCAGTAGCAGCGGAGGCGTGGGCAGGGAGGGGAGGAGGGGACAGCGGCGGACGACAATACGGTGCACCAGGCGATCTAACTTGGGCCGCCAGCTGCACCAGCGGCGCAGCCTTCTCATGTTGTCTGGAGCCGCACGGCGGAACGGCTCCAGAAGCCAAAATAGACCTGGGGCGGCCCATATGCCAGTTTTCTCCAAGAAAGATACGAAATCGACACAATGGCCCAGCAAAAACAGATGCTCCTTGGATTACCCTGCATTTCTTTCTGGGTTAAGTAATTCGAGAGTGCTTCTCCTATCGTATGACAAAGATCGGGTGCATGGAACTGCAGATTAAAGCTGCTGTTGTAATTCAATATCGCCCGTCTACCATATACCACAACAACACTCACTAAACTTTTATGATTGATGCACGTATCCCAGAAGTACAGAAAAATTGAACTCATTTTCCATGAATGTTTGAATTTTGTCTTTGAACACCTTTTCCATAATTTTGAAGATAAATTGTTTTCAAAGTGAAGGGTATTAAAAAACATAAGAAATTACTTTTTGTTTTAATTTACCATTCATTACGGTTATTTTTGTGAATATGCTTCTGTTAAACATCCTAAAAGTAAAATTTACTTTAGATCTCAAAATTATTTTCTTTCACTCATTTAACTTTCTGTAAAAACAATCAAGTTCGTGGCAAGGAAACTGGCACAAGATAACCGAAACAGAACTACTACTTCATCCGGTCATCAAAGAAAGATTTATCCCTACGTAAATTCGTTCAACTACCTGTTTTAATCATTCGAGAAGATTTGTTGTTCTCAATATATTCCAGATTAACCATAGAAGACGTAATTATTTGATGAACTAACGGCGATATACTGATAATCGCCAGAGAGAGTACGACAATGAGTCATTTAATTCGGTGTTCGATTTACTGTTTCTCGAATCATGATCTCAGTCGTCGAAAACTGTACAACGGAAGAAGCCAACAAAACAGATGAAACATCTACAAATTTCGGCGTAAACTTCACGTATTTTAAATTGTAATTTAACTCATTTATTAGACCCCAAGAGAATTCAGATTTTTACAATTTCCTTGAAACTAAGGAACGAACAGTAGGAAATGCATGCGCGAGCCGTATCACAACGAGTCCCCTTCTTATATGATAATACTGTTCAAGTATTGCGTTTTTCTTAGACAAAGCCGATCGAATAAATATAATAAGGTATTGTGATTTAATCAATGGCCAGCTGACAATCTCTTGCAGTCGACTAGAACCACTCTCAATCAGCAATGAGAGCGAATGGCCCCATGGAGGTCCTGGCGTCGAGACCGAGTCGGGGGAAGGAAGAAGGGTAGCTTTCGACGGATCTCCGCTCGGGAGACGAGCTTGCGCCAGACGGCCGTCGCGCCGGGAAGTTCAATTAAAACACATCCTAATGAGATTCGAGCAAACATTCGGCGCTGGGAGCAGGGCGGTTTCGATGCATTAAGTCAACGGAAATGAAGTTTCGTGGAGCGGAAAGAAAAATGAAGACGTTTAGTAAGAACGACAGAATGTAGAGGAAGGGTGAAAATGAGAAACGCAGTGGTTACTGACTGAATATTTTTCCAAGGAAAAGAATATAACGGATTACGGAAATGAGAAAACGTGAAAAAGTCCTCGCAGCTTACATACGTAAGAAGAATTATTTTGCTTCGCCAAAATGAGAGAAAATAAGAAAGGAAAATTGGTTAAAGCAGACGAGAGAAAAAGTTTCAGCAATAAACAGCAAAGGAATGGAAGATGAATATCACGTTAAAACAACAAATATCAAAATGAAAGGGGCCACCATCAACGCACGAAAGTAACGTCGTCGATAAAAACGCAAAAATCTGCCACGCCTGAAAACAAACCTACTGCGAACGTAAATGGAACAATTTTCGTTTTCTGCTTTCGCAAAGACACGCAGCAATGGAAGCAACATCGCGCAAAAGAAACGAATTACCCTTTTCTTCCGGCTCTCGGGAAAAGGACAATGGCAGAAGCGAGCTGAATGCAAGCCAGGTAATCAGAGAAACCTTTCTTGCGAGTAAGGCTGGCGGGTCGAAAGGGGAGTTCGGGTGGAGGGAGGAGGTGGCAATCGCCATATCCACGACCCCCCCCCCCCCGCCGCCGCCGCCCCCGCCGCCGCCGCCGCCGCCGCCGCCGCCGCCGCCGCCGCCGCATCTCTTAAAAGAAGCAGGGAGTCTGCGCGTTCGTTTATAGAAGCGCTAGAGGGTCTTCGGGGCTGCTTTCGCCGTCCACCGGCCCAGAACTCCCCTTCGCCTTTATACTGCGAGAGGAGGCGGTGCCAGTGAAGCAACGAGTGTTTTCTTTCGGGCCCCTTCGGTTTCAATGCGTCTCAACCGAATAAAGACGAAAGAACGGCGGAGGGGGGGTAGAAATAGCTCTGGAGAGAGCGAGTAGCACTTTTTGAAATCTGGTCCATAAAAGAATGTTGCAACTTACACTTGGGGTACAATTACGTCAAATCATATTTTCTCTTACACGTAACAATTTTGAATTGAATTTTTCAGATATAGATTACGTTCGATCCTTTAAGAAATTCTAGTCTTCTGTGCAATATGAGATGTAATTTTCAGTGCAAAAAATGTTTAACAAAACTTTCCGGATTATTGAAGGACTCAGTATAACAAGGGGCTATCCCACGTGTTTGTTGAAATTGAGTTATTAGCATTATACAAAAATTCGAATACTATTCTTTAAGTGTAATATGCCATTTACATCCAGTATGGACTTGTGCAAGTGTACTGTGTTTAAAAGTATAAAAATGCAATGCGTTATATGAGGGAAGTTCAGGTAAAATCCTCATTATGTGAGAATTAAGTATATATTGTTCTACTGAGCCTTTCGATTTGTGCATGGAAAACTCAATGACGATTTTTACGCATAATTAAAATGCATAGTGAAATGGCGTAAGAATCATTGCACTAATCAAGAGATATGTTTCTTTTGCTCAAGAACAACTCGTCAAACGAGAGGCATTTTATCTTTCTGTGCGAGCGTTCAAGAAAATAACACAAAGAATACGGCCTAGAACGGCAGGTGTTCCAACTTTCAAGTGAATGGCCACAAAAAACTGTTTATATTTCATTGTGCCTTTCAGTTGCAATGGCACAGAAGATGAATGTAATCCTGTTGCCACGACCTATATTTGAGATAATATTTTGTGACTTTCACCTAGAATATTTGCAACATCATTGTTGAATTTAAATAAAACCTGTTACATGATCAATATTAAATGTTGATGTCGTGGAGTTCAGTAATTGATATATTTATATCACAAAAATGCGACCTTTTAAAATGTATATTACTCCTATGTTTATCAAACAAAATAGATTAACAGATTCATCACAAGATGTCCAGCATAGCCTGAACGGGGACAACCATCAACACACAGCACTAGCGATCTACTCACGAGAGCTAGCGGTTAAACCCAGAACTCTCTCCTCCGCAGCAGGAAATCGCAGCCTCACATTTGCGATCTCATGTCGCTGCAGTTTTTCTTCTCGTTCTGGGAGTCGCATCGATTTCTTGTGGCCGCCAACGAGGAGATCTCGCGCCTGCAACCTCGTCATTTTGCCTTTCACCCGGCTCGGCTGAAATTGCGAATCCCTCCGCCGACGCCCACACGCGAGTTCACTACCCCCTGTCGCAGTCGCTCACCGCCATGAGGGACGCAGGAGGTGACGAGGTTGCGAGATACCTTTCACCTGAGGTAACGTTGGCCACTGCGGGAGAGACTGTTGCTTACGGACGTTTCCGGCAGAGATGGAGTCCACTTGTAGCTCTACAGGGTACCTTTTCGTCCCTGGACTTTTACAAAGAGCCATTGATACGCCGAAGTACGAATCTTCCTCCCATGGTCGTACCACCCAATTGCATTCTTGGCCTTCCAACCGCATACTTGTAATGGACGTCTTTGAAAGAGGAGGGGCGCTGTGGTTACTCATCAGGATTTGCTGAACCTTCTCCGCCTACATGAGTTAGCAACCGGATTCAATGCAGAACAATATTAGGTTCAACCAACATTTCATAAATGGGTAGTATATTACATAAACTCAGATAATTAGTATTTATTGTGTCCGCATTTGTGTCAATTTTTCATGATGATAGCTTTCTAAGTTTATAGTCAGAGTATCCATTATGAGCTACGACAAATCTTGAGCTTTTTGATACACCATGTGGATCTAGTAATATTTTATCTATGAAAATTGTTCGTTTATTAAATAAAAACTCTGCGGAGGAACTAGCATTTAACTAATTTCCGTTTATTCCTACCTCTCAAATTTTAGTTCCGAAATCGCCCATGATTATAGTTCTTCTGGAGTCCTATGTCATGAGGGATAGACCTTAGGGAATTAACCCATCTTTCCGTTCTAAGAATAGGAATGGGCGAGAGGAGAGTGGGCCGTGGCCCCTTGTTGAAAATACAGCACCTGCCGGGAATTGATCAGAAAAACGACCTGACAGATCAGTCCGCCTCTACAACTCTGACCTAGGCAGTACTACAGGTATAGTAGCATCATCCGGTACCTAGCTCGTGAAGACGAAATCGACTTAATGCGGTGTCGAAAATAGAACCTTCCAAAAGTGATAGTGAAAGATCCGCCACGACACACCGCTAAAAAAACTCTGTTGACAAATACTCGAGTTCACTAGTTCAGACCACTCCACACTCTCACCGCTGAGAGGAGTAAAAGGCGACGAGATTGCGAGAAGCCCTTCACCCGAGGTTAGTTGACCGGAGCGACAAGGACGTCGCGATATTTTCCTCAAGTACGTCTCCGGCAGGGTTGAAGCCTGCTTGTATCTCGACAAAGAAACGTTGTATCCTTCGTCTTTTGTGAAGAGTCGTTGGAATGCAGAAGGAAGAGTACTTCAAGAATAAATAAATTTGCATTCATATTAGAAGACTTTTTTTGCGAACTCATTAGACGTCGATGGAAGGAAGACTGAGAAAGTATGAATGAAGACAACTTCGCTAATTTGAATAAATCATTCTCACGCTTTGCAAGCATTTTACCGTGGCTATTTTGCTTCGGCAGTTTCAATTACTTTTAGATCACGCCGCGATTAACTGAAACGTTAACACACCAAAAATAATCGAGTAATTCTGATTTATAAGGAAAGGTATATAAGCAGTACATTATAGTATTTGAGTTAAATAAAAGCCTTTTAGAGGCTGCCTGTTCTTTTACTAACTTTCTAACGGAATATCTATTCTATGTCACTGAATGAAGTGTAGTAGTTAAAAACATTCACTGACAATTCTGTGGTCACGGGGTAAAAGTCCCTCGGTGAATGTTTGCCAAAATTGTGTTAAGAACTGAAACTACAAGTTAAGTATTTTATTTTAGTAACATGACTGAATCTAAATGATGCCTACTTCACGTCAAAAATGCGTGGGGGAAATACTGCTTTACACCACTCATCAATAGCGGCTCAATAAACCAACTTTATTTTCTCTAATCTAAGATTTAATAACTTTTACCCCGTAACCACCTAACCTTCCTAACCAAATTACCTTCCAACATAAAAATAAACATGCATCCGTTAATGCGAAATTGGTGTTTTCATCAACAGCCGAGCTCTCACTGCGCGTTAACAAGGCGCGAGAGAAACCGCGGCAATAAACCCGGCCCGCGGCGCCAGCGCCCAGTGACGTGGCCGCCAGCTGTCGGAAGCTCTTCAGCGACGAGAGACGGCCGCTGCTCCGAGTCCGTGACATCACCTCGCCGCGCTCTCCCCGCGCCCCCCACCACAGTCGGCCGCACGGCCGCGTGATGGGTGAAGATGGGCGACCGCGCCTGGCAGCTACGTAAGTTGTAGATAATGACCGGGAAGGACACGGAGAGGAGTACTGCAAGCGGGTTGTGAGGAACAGAGTTCAAGAAAGGCAGATACAGAGGCGGGTAGAGAGAAAGAGAAGTGAGATCAAGACAGAATGGGCAGAGTGGCTGGAAACGGAGGGAACCATGCGGGAGGAAACCATGAGGATGGATGATGGCGGAAAGGTGAGTGGGTGAGTGGGGAAGTAAGCAGGCGGATGAGGGCATGATGTAGAGGGCGAGTGAGTGATTGGGCGGGTGAGGGAGTGAGCGAGCAAGTAGGCGGGAGAGTGAATGAGTGGTACGGAGTGTGCGAGTGGGGGGGACAGACAAGGCATGCAACTGGGAGGGAGAGTGGAGAGATGGGTGGATGGGCGAGCAGTGGCGTGGGCGTACAGACTAGTGAACAGGCAGCACAGTGTGCGCGCGCGTATAGACACGCTAGTGGTGGGTAAGCAGTGTTTGAGGGTGCAACTGAAAGAGAGGAACGGTGGTCGAACGGGCGGGCGGGTGAACGGGCGGGCGGGCGAACGGGCGAACGGGCGAGCGGGCGGGCGGGTGAACGGGCGGGCGAACGGGCGGGCGAACGGGTGGGCGAACGGGCGGGCGGGCGGGCGGGCGGGCGAACGGGCGGGCGGGCGAACGGGCGGGCGAACGGGCGGGCGAACGGGCGGGCGAATGGGCGGGCGGGCGAATGGGCGGGCGGGCGAACGGGCGGGCAAACGGGCGGGCGGGCAAACGGGCGGGCGGGCAAACGGGCGGGCGGGCAAACGGGCGGGCGGGCAAACGGGCGGGCGGGCGGGCGAACGGGCGGGCGGGCGGGCGGGCTGGCGGGCGGGCGGGCGAGCGGGCGAGCGAGCGGGCGGGCGGGCGGGCGGGCGGGCGGGCGGGCGGGCGGGCGGGCGGGCGGGCGGACGAGCGGACGAGCGGACGAGCGGACGAGCGGGCGAGCGGGCGAGCGGGCGAGCGGGCGAGCGGGCGAGCGGGCGAGCGGGCGAGCGGGCGAGCGGGCGAGCGGGCGAGCGGGCGGGCGGGCGGGCGGGCGGGCGGGCGGGCGGACGGGCGGGCGGACGGGCGAGCGGGCGGGCGGACGGGCGGGCGGACGGGCGGACGAGCGGGCGGACGGGCGGGCGGGCGGGCGGGCGGGCGGGCGGGCGGGCGGGCGGGCGGGCGGGCGGGCGGGCGGGCGGGCGGGCGGGCGGGCGGGCGGGCGGGCGGGCGGGCGGGCGGGCGAGCGAGCGAGCGAACGGGCGGGCGAGCGAGCGAGCGAACGGGCGGGCGAGCGAGCGAGCGAGCGAGCGAGCGAACGGACGGGCGGGCGGGCGGGCGGGCGAACGGGCGGGCGGGCGAACGGGCGGGCGAACGGGCGGGCGAACGGGCGGGCGAACGGGCGGGCGGGCGGGCGGGCGAACGGGCGGGCGGGCGAACGGGCGGGCGAACGGGCGGGCGAACGGGCGGGCGGGCGGGCGGGCGGGCGGGCGGGCGGGCGGGCGGGCGGGCGACTGTGATCCGCTCACTTGAGCGATGACACAGCTTCCGCGCTCGGCTCCGGGGAATCGGGGTTTACGACGGCGCCTGGGCGCTCTCGCCTGTAAACAGGTCGTTCTCGCGGCGCGGGCGGGGGCTGGGGCGGGAGCGGGAGCGCAGAGCCAGTCCTCAGCTGCCAGGGGAAGCAGGCTACACAAATAAACGCGCGCGGACAGCTCCTTCACGCATCTTGCCTATACCGAAGCGCCGCATTGAGAACTTCCCGGAACGCGCGGACGTGTAAGTGCGAGGGGAGAGTGGAGCCCTCTTAATTTGCTCCAATTGTCCTATTGCTTTTCTCTCCTCCGTCTCGCTATGTCTTATTTAAGTTTTACGACAGCGAAACAATGTTGTGATGTAAGTCAACAGATGCACATTGACACAAATCTAGGTTCTCGTATTAGTTCTTACCGAAGAAACCTTAATAGCCATTTTACATGATAATCATTTTTTTTTTACGAATAGTGAGTAATGCTATTGATTACCTTGCGAATACAAATACAAAACATTCCCGTACTTTTTTAAGGTTACGCTTTAGAAAAAATTGCTTTGGAACTGAACTTGCAAATGGTAAAAGGTAATGTCAATTCATATAAACAAGGTGAATTGGATTTAATGAAACTGTAATATCAGTCACGTTCACTTCGAATATTTTCAGGATAATATTCTTTGCATAAAATATATAAGCACAAAAACGTATTTTGGTACAAATGCGTCTTCGAATGCACTTGAACGGAGCGTGAGACGTTAGATCTACGAACTATTCGTTCTTCAACAGGTGGACACGCAGTTCTGTTTGCCCGCATACGCCGGGCCTGAACCAAATTACACGACACATATTTCGTCTAACGGCTTTCATTTACATCGGAAGCACACAGCAAACACAGGGTTTGGCGTCGAATATTAGGTTGCGCATGTTTGCCGCCCTGCGACAGGTGCCCGCCTCGTTCTGCGCACCTCATTTGCATAGCGCGGACCAAGGAGACAGCTCTGCTGCCTCAAGCGCCGCCGGCAAATTCGGCAGTTGCTCTATCGACAGAGACAACGTCCAACGTTTATCGTTCACCGCACCTTGACTCTTCCTTGCGTAAAGAATATTCCCCTTTTCTAGGCTTCTACTGAAAGAAATTCATCAGATGCAGAGCTTGAAGGACTTTTGTTGCGACGGCGTGGATCGTTTGATCTTACTTTGGAGAACACAATAGAAGAGTACAAGAAATTGTGTTTGTTGTGGTTGGGTGAATATCATCAACAATAGTGTATTTCGTTGATAACGCTTCTAGGATTGTACGTAGCTAATTAAGAGTACAAGTTACTCTTAATAGATTTCTGAGAAACGTTTAAATTAAAAGAGAGAACGTATCATTCGACAAGACAACAACATTAATTAACCATTTAAAACACTGTTTTCTATGTTATCTTCTGTATTTACAGAAGACAATCTTTGATTTCTCAACTTTCGACTTGCTCAGCTGACTCTTAAAATAAGTCACTCCTGCTGTAAAATATATATATATATATATATATATATATATATATATATATATATATATATATATATATATATATATATATATATAAATTAAGTGAATAATAGTGCAGAATAAAAATAGATCTTTCTTATTTCTAACCTAAAATAAAAGTGCACTTGAAACACGATACAAATATACAGACATTCTTTTTGAATGATCTCAGAAGTATTTTAAGTTACTTCACATCCCTTGAATTGGCTCCCGGGAACATTACACACTTAATGAAAATGTCCAACTAAATTCGGCCACGCATACGATTCTTTACAGCTGCGTCTATAAGATTGAATGAGATATTGCTTTCAGACAGTTATACTCCCAGCATTTCCACCTACTCGTACCACGACCCGTTACGATTGACACATCGCATACAAGCACATCATTTTCAACTTAATGACCCTCTCAAGAACCTCAACAACGATCTGTTCCCGACCGCCGGGCCTGGAATAAAGCCCCCTCTTCTCACGACCAGGCCTAAATGAAAGCAACGACCGAATTAACGAGCCTTGTTCCACACAAAAGGTACCCGAGCCTCTGGGACACTATTGGAAACAAAGTTCCCACTTCGGAACGCGGCGTCCGACCCCACGGGGAGGGGGGGGGGAGGGCGCTCGGAAGTGTAAGTGGAAATCCGAAACACGCTCCGCTCGGACGTAACGTCTTAATCAAGCGACGCCCTGCAACAGCGGGCGGTGGGCGGAACGAGGGGGGAGGGGGGCGTTTTCCAAAGGGAACGGCGGCGTCGCGAGATTGAACGCGAGACAGAGAGGGAAGACGCACGGCGGGGGGGGGGGGGGCGGAGGGAGGGGCGAAAAACGCACGCCTGCGTGCTCACAGCGACCGTCCCCCGAGGAACAATATGTTGCTCAAAGGTTGGTATTCATGAGAAAGCCCCTCGTTTATTTCCTCGACGCCCTCCCGCCGTGTTTTATTTCGTTCGGGCATGACCTTGCCCCTCCCTACCGCTCCCTCCCCGCCGGGCGGGAGGGCTCTTGATCTGGGGCGGAGGTGCCTTTGGTTGGCCGCTGGGTTGCCCCCGCGCCGGAGTCCCAATTGAAGCCTCGCTGCCGGAGCGCTGAGCAGCGGGGGCGGGGGCGGGGTCAATTCCATTTGCCGCGTTTGACCAATGGCTCCCACTTGGCGGTACCGGGAACCGCCGTCTCACGCGGTGCTCCAGATGAAATAGTTGACCCATCGGAGAAACCTCAACCAATAGATAAGACCTTTGTGCCAAGCACGTACCGCGTGGAATTTGCCCCAATAATTTACTCCGCTGTCATATCAAGTCAAGAGCTATATTTCCCAATTATTATGTAAATCACACAACTGAGAAAATGACTTACGATATTAAAATGAATGAGTTAAACTATTCAACTTCTTTTTTGTTCTTTCGTACATTGAAACGCAGAAATTTCCTCACCACCTCGAAGTTATCACCTACCTGCCAACGTTATATATTCATGGCTAACTTTCGGCATTATGTTATCTAGTAACCTTCCTTCCTCGTTGGATTTTCCTAGAGGTCATCAAATGATAATGCTCTGTACGTCACTGTTGGTTGGCGAGGTGAAAAATGAATGGTACTAATCAGCACTGGTAATCGGTTTGTAAGTGAAAGGAATAATGGTTACGAGATTAAGTAACAAAGAAAGAAGCAAGGATAAATTTATTTTATTCTAATATCCAACATTCACATAGTTTTCCTATACAACCTTGTTCATTTTCGTCAATTTCTGAAAAATTCTCTTCGAAATTATTTTTCATCTTATTTGAAAAATGCGAATAATGAACCGAATAAAATAAACTCTCATTTTAAATCAATCGTATATTTTTTGTTCAAAAAGTAACAAACGAGTAATCATTAGAACCGTATAAAACGTCTTTAAGCGTTTACCCATTTTCACGAAAACGTCTTTAACCTACATTGCGAAAAAAAAGTAATTGGTCTTGTACATGTCTCAGTTCGAAATCTGATTCAAAGACAAGCACCGTACGTCGCATCTGACCCTCTAACTTTCGCAAATATGCAGCACCGTGCTTGAATAAGAATGCAATAAGGCTAACAGCAAAGCTTGCCTGTGAAAAAATAGAGCAGACTGAGACGACGGTTCGCAAAATCGAGGACGACCAAGCCAGACGCGCCACACTCAGATGACATTCCACGAAAAGACGACTAATAACAGTGACGGGATGTGGAAAAATATAAGGCAGCGGAATTGACAGTGACAATATTCGGATGGAAACTGGAAGAAAAATTAGGGTGGCAGAAGAAAAACAAAATAAAGGCAGAAAACCGCGGTGGTGTGATGGTGAACATGCGGCGGGTGGCTGCGACAGGGTACGACGCTGAGGCGGAGGCGAAGGTGCATGGGTTATAGGAGAGGCGTCAGGGGGGGGGGAGGGCAGGGCGCTGGGGTGGGGCCGCCGCCAGCGCCCCACGACGAACTTCGGTGCCGCGCGCTATTACGGAAGTTGCGCTGTTTGGCGAGCCGCAAAGCGTTCAATTCCCCGGCCGCGGCCCGCCCACCCCCACCCCCACCCCCACCCCACCCCGTTCCCCTCCTAACCCGCTCCCTACCCCTCCGCCCCAGCCTTTATCCTAACCCGTCCCGAGCAACCGCTCTCCGAACCACCCCGCCCTCACCTCCCCTCCACCGCACCCCCCACTCCTTTCCATGCGCCGCCGCCGCAGCCACCCCTCGCGGCGCCCGCAGCCTCACGGGAAAGTTTAAAGAGTCTCCGCCGGGAGCGCTTGCTTCGCATCGGAACACACGTCGCCTACGTGTATCGCGAACGACTCATGGAACGTTAAACAAACGCAGACGGCGGCTCTCCCTCGGGGGGTTTGTCGTGGGGATTATGTATGTCTCCGAAGGAAGGGTAACATCCAGCGACACGCACGCCGCAAGATTAAGTTTTCACAAACACAGGTGGTGCGGTTTCGGGGTTCGGGAAGCTGTGTTGGCGTAACAATGTCCCGCGTCTTAATAATTTACAACTCTCAAGTAAGTAGTTTCGCTTCTTCGATACACACATGAATTTCTCACTCTCGCAAGACACACACACGCTTTAATTACATACGTGTGTCGCGTCACTTGCGGAGAAACTGAAGCATGATTTTGCATCTGCAAGTCGTGCAACACGTGCAAGTTCCTGTTCATGGCCAACTCTATTTCCCTTCCTTGAAGAACCTCTACCTCATCGCTTTCATTCCCAAACGTCCGGACCAGCTCTGTATAGTCACTAATGCCGTGTAGTCATTCCGCACGCAAAACACAAGAGCGCTTATTGTTCTTAAGGCTTACTTTCAGGTGCATCCTGCATAGGATAAACACTGTGAGTCCAGACATCTCCGTACAAACTTGCACTCTCTGAAGTAGCGCAGTTCCTTGAAAATTGTCCAAGTTCGACTTTCCGAATTGCGTACAATAATGGACCATTCAATGGATAGTTGTAATCCCAATTACATTATCGCCTAAAACCGCTTGATATTTCTAGTTCAATGTTCAAAGTGAATACAAAAGTCATCATATCTAGGAACATGTTTAATATAGAACGATATGACAGCATAAAAAACAAAATGTTTTTCATAAGAAAGATAGCTTGTGAAAAATGTTAACTCGTCGTTCACAAAAAAATCGTGAGTTCAAGACATGAAAATTAATAAAAATTTCAGATTTTTGTTCTCCCTAAAACTTGAAATATTCCTTTGAGGCATAATCACTTTGTTTTCAGATACATTAAAAACAAACAATTGGTAACGCCGAGAGATCCCACACGATATCCCTATAATCCTTGAAGATTGAACATGTACCCAAAATATTGTCTGATCACATATTTTTTTATTACACCTTAACAAACCACCTCGGTACGAAACTGACAAAGAAGAGTTACTCTAAGAAGGGACCCCTCAGTTCGGGAAACAAATGAATGTCATGCATGATGATGGCATTACAAGAGATAGTGATGAAGCCATTTGCAAATGAGCTTAATGAAAAGGAACACACTGACAAAATGAGTGCATGGACGTAAACTGCAGTTTTATTGTCAGCATTTGCCAACCAGTAGCTGTAAAAGCGGTCCCTTCTCTTACATAGTACGATATTTTTAGTCACGCCCTCGACGTAAATAAGCGGTTGCGGTTTCATCCAATCGGGAGCTTATATGTCGCTACTGTGACGTCAATATGGAGATGTTAAAGCTCCCGATTGGATGAAACCGCGTACAGCTGATTTACGTCAAGTGCACGGTTAAATAAATCATAGTAAAGAAGTCTCTTTCGACCCTTGGCGACTACATCCACCGAGGCATCGCGTCGCGGCCAAATCTCGAAACGGTTTGAATTGAATTGAATTGAATTGATGCCTAATTTTACGTGGCGAGACTCGGGCCATCAGGCCCGCTCTTCCGCCTGACCACGCAAATTTCTCTACGCTCCTTTCACCAGTTAGCAGAGAAAGGAGGTATTTCTTGGGCGAGAAACAGGCGATTTTTGAATTTAGCTCAGAGGCGTCATTTAGGCTTGAAGATCTTTTCCATGCAAGTAAATCTACTAACATGGGACAGCCGGCTTTACTTCCCCTCCAAACGGCGTACAAAGGACTTTTTTCGCCCTTAAAAATCCACGGCTTTGATCGTGTTTGAACCCGCCAACTTGGGTACAACAGTCCGATACGCTAACCGTTACACCATCGCCGCACGGTTTGCGTCCGTCCCGGAGACCTGTCAGCGCTCCAAGCGGCGGTGCGCCCGGGTCACGCGCTGACCCGAGGCACGGCGCCAGCAACGGTCAGTCGCCCGCGCCGGGTCACGCCTCCTCCGCCACCCCGCGCCGCCGCCGCTCAACAGGTACGGCGCACCTCGGCCGGCGACTTCCGGGCGGCGTACCTCAAGGGCCACGCAGCTAACCCCCCGCCTTGTAAACAACGAGAGTGTTGACATCGGCGGTAAGGTCGGTGACTGTGAAGAAAATGCAATGGTCGTAACGGTGGTCGAGAGTGTTGGTGATGGCGAGGAGACAAAGGATGAAGAAACGGAGAACATTGGGGATAAAGAAATGTAAAAACTAAAGGCTCAGAGAAACAATATTTGTGGGACGATTCGAAAAGGCTCAGACAATATGTTACCACTGGTGGCAATGGACAAGGATAGAGGAGGATATTTGCTATATGGATGAATGAGCGTGTGTGTCGGAGTGGCTTTAACGACGTGGCATGAGAATGTAAGAACGTGGGGGCGTTGGGGCGTTGCGTTGGGGCGTTGCGTTGGGGCGTTGCGTTGGGGCGTTGCGTTGGGGCGTTGCGTTGGGGCGTTGCGTTGGGGCGTTGCGTTGGGGCGTTGCGTTGGGGCGTTGCGTTGGGGCGTTGCGTTGGGGCGTTGCGTTGGGGCGTTGCGTTGGGGCGTTGCGTTGGGGCGTTGCGTTGGGGCGTTGCGTTGGGGCGTTGTGTTGGGGCGTTGCGTTGGGGCGTTGCGTTGGGGCGTTGCGTTGGGGCGTTGCGTTGGGGCGTTGGGGCGTTGGGGACGATGGGGGCGGGGCGGCGAGAGGCGGTCATGGTGCCGCCCAGCAGCGGATACACCGTCAGCCGGCAGCGGGCCACTGTGCCTGGCGGGGCGCCAAAGTCCCGCTGCACTCATTTGCATAGAACGCTCGCGTCGCCGCGCTCTCTCGCACACACACACACACACACACACACACACACACACGGACACATACCGCGGCGCCTCGACCACCACCTGCACACGTGTTTACAAGCCTTCATCTTGGCGTTATAGCCCGGGTTAACCGCCGTATCAATTACCGGTTATAAACGCGACGCAAGGCACCACTGCCCGCTGTGGCCGCGCGACGGAGGTAAGTAGCGGATGTGGGGTGGAAGGCAACGGCGCGGTCAGTGGCGGCAGAGTGGGTGAGAAGCAATTCCGAATGGGGAAGGCGGCGAAACGGGTACATCGAAATCGAGGGAATACGTGAATGAAAGATATAAAGGAAATGTGACGTGATAGAAAGTTGCAATAATGGTGTTGTCGTAGAAGTGACAGAAAGAGAAGGCTAATAAGCTCTGCTAAAGGTAAATAAAATCTGTTAAATGGCAATATAAATTGCTGACAAACACTTTTATAGAACTTACATAAGAGCGACTTTACTATTCAAAGAAAGTTACTAGGAAATACCAAGTATTTAATGAAATACTACTGTCTGTGAAATATTGGGAAAGTGTCTAATTAATCGTATCATGTATAACGATTATAAGAAGTATCTCTTTGAAAATTTTGAAATTGTTTAAACAACCAGTATTATTTGTATTTCATTTAAATTAGAAACTAGAATGAAGTTTGTCCTGATGTTTCAGTACAATGGAGCTTTAAGAATCAACATTTACTCTATCACAAAAATTAATACTTATTGCTGTGTAAACGCATAAAATGTTTATAAGTTACATATATGTCACACCTACAGAACGACGTACTATCCTGATCTGAGCAAGAGAAACTCTATACGTTTGTAACAGAAAAGTTACTGAGTATTTATAATACTGTTGTTAATGTTTGATCATTAAAAGAATTAATACAACATAGAAATGCTCGAGTTTTGGTTGAAGTAAAAACAAGATAAAATAACTAAAAAGTTCTTTTTCTCAATGATTTCTTTTCGTCGCGTGTGAAAATTCCCCTATTAGTGGGGCGTAGTCTGTCATGGCGCAGGCAGGTTCGATGGGCGCTCGGGCGGTGAACCGCCGACTTTTCTGTCGCGCGAAAGGCTGCTTTGGCGAAGCCCCCCGGAGGTGCTCGAGGTGAAAGCGTTAAATGCCACGGATGAGGTCCCGCTCCCCGCCCCCCCCCCCAAGCCGCGTAATCCTGGTTCGATTCCCGGCGCCGAGCGAAGGGGCGACGTGGGTGGGTGCACAACGTCGCTGCAGACGGACGGACGCGTGGCTGTGAAGACGGCGGAATGACAAGCGCGTTTCGCAATGGACGGATCGCTTTGAGGAAAGTGTACAGGTGTAGTATGGTAATGTGAAATGCCGAAATGATGGCCGCCGAAACAGTGCCGCACCTGCAAGACTCGATGTGGTTTCGTGAAGCAGATTTTTATCATGTAAATGTGTAAACGATGAAAATGTTGGGTAAATATGCAAATCTTTTTATGAGCGATATAGCTTTTATCGTGCGCTATCAGAGATACCATCGTAGATAAGGAACACATATATTTGAAAATGTATGCTGAGAATGGCGGTAATAAACATTTGTATAAAATTACGTTTTGCCCTGGTAAGCGTTTAGGAGGAGAGTAAAAGTTGCTGTTTTTGCTGATTTAGAAAAATTGAATCAAATACTACTAGCATGTTTTATATATCACTTTCCTCATAAAACAAAAAGAACAAAAAAAGAGGAGTTATTTTATTCGAACACACATGAATGTCACCTTTGGCAATAAAGTTTGAACAGAACTCATTTAAATTTCCCACAGTCTGCGTAAAAGTACATCAAACTTCATGTACATTCGTTCAACAACGAAGATAATTAATTAATCTCTACAACAAACATTAAATTAAAGAACATCCAATTAAAGTACATTACCACAAATAACAGAAATTACTCTACTATGTATACTCTACTATATAATATACTACTCAAAAGTACGTATATTTTTACAATCAGGGAAGAGAGAAGCAAATAACTTAGCAATTCAAAAAACCAATTTGATTTACTCAAACATATACATCTCATTCTTCACTGACATAAGTACTCGTAATTTAAAACTCTAACAGACTGACGTAACTCGCAAGGTCATACGCAGCTCGTTTGTGTAGATCGCTTACGTACTGCACGTGAAGCTCTCCTCATAAATCTCCAAGCACCTTCCTGCGGAATCCGCGAAAGAAGAAATCGCGGACGGGCAGACGGACGCTCGCTTTCTCGCACCCCCCCTCCCTCTCCACACCCCCTCCCCTCCCCTCCCCCTCCGCGTTTCCCGCCGTTCGCCCGCGAAGCTGCACGAAACGAGCACGACCGAAACAGAGTTGCTTCCCTCCACACATCTTCAATCAGATATTTCACGGGAAAAAGAAGACGTTGCGAAGGTGTGTGGACAAAGGGTACCCCTCACAGAAAGGTAACCCATGGTACTAAATTTAAACATTGTCTAATTAATTAGAAATATTCCAGTTCACGTTGCTGGTACTGAACATTGTTCCGGTAACAGAGATCCATTTGCTTTTAAATTGTGAACAATTTAGTTACCATAGTTCACAAGTACATTGTAAGGAATTAAAAATACACATGAAATTTCAGATAACTTACATGATGGATGATGCGAGCCGCTGTGTGGAATTCAGAATGAAAGGAAATCATATTGAGGAAACCCACTCACCTGCAAAAAATCAAAAAAAGAAAATGTTAGTATCAAGAATTTCCGAAAGAAATCAGAAATTGATTTTACATTAACCTTCTGGTACTGAAGGTACATTTTACCAACAATAAATATTAATGTTCAAGTAGCACATCACTAGTATTCATATAATATAACTATTACTCTTATAACTATGTAATGGATAAAAATGTGTTTAAACTTAACTAAATTTAGGACAACCGAATTGAAAACTTTGAAAACAAGTGTCACTAAAGTAATCTGTTTATTATATTATTCCTCCGAAACTAATAAACGCAATTTTTTTTCTTTAGACGGGTAGGTATTATTTCTAAAAACCACTGAAATATATAATGTTGATATTATTCAGTAACAAAGTCACAAAACGGACTTCAAATGCGGAAGACATCAACTTTCACTCTTAACAAAGTAACGACTACTCGAAGCCCGGAAATATTTCCCTAAATTTCGAGATGACTTCGTTTAAACGGCGTATGTTAATATTCACTGGCTTATTATGACTTGTACTTGGAAACTATTCTTTTTTTCTGTTTTATCCGCAATATCATGGCCCGTCTCTCATGTCTACGAAGTGGCTAGGTTCTTTTGGCGAGGATAGCGGCTGAGGTGGAAGTGGAGCCTGTCTCCCCTCTCCCTTTTTAAAGCTCTTCCTCTGGCTGCGGGCTCTGCCTCGGAGATAACGCAGATTAAAAGGGAACAAAGGCAGTAGATAACGCACTTGCAAGGCTTCTGGAAGACCATAGAGGACGGACTCAAGTGGAAAGCAAAAGTGCCCTACCGCCATGGACTTACTGCGCTTTTCGCCTTCAACAGAATAGAAGAATTTGTTCTGGGAAAATCTCGTCGATTCATGCGCCTCTTTTAAAACAAATTAGGAATAAATGGAAACAAGAAATTTATTAACAATCTTTTCTATTTAGATGAATCCAAAGAGAATCCAACAAAAGAAAACAATGAAAAAGAAACAGATTCCACGCTTCATAAAGAACTTTTATTACCATCGGTTGATGATAAAAACAGAAGTAATTAACCTTAACAGTTACATCTTCAAGTACTTAATTTTTGTGTAATATGCAATAAATTTTGACAAAACAAATACTGAGGGTAATGCGTTTTCTAGAAAGAACGATTGAGTCTTTTCTTGGGCGTAGTTTCAAGCACGCGATGAAGTGCAAAATTGCATAACGTGAGAACTTTCTTTTCGTAATCATACTAAAATAAAGCTACTTGTAATTGTGAAGATTAAACAAATTTATTTATTTACATAAGTTTACAAATTCCTGATTTTGATTATTTCACAACATAAAATTCTTCAAATTCATTGAATAACATCTCCCAGATAACCGAACATCCTGCTTCCAGAAATATCGCGTGGCGTAGAGGTATGTTCACAGGTTCCACAGCATTACACTCATCGCATTTAAAACAGCATAAAATACTGCCTCCCTTAAAAATAGAATCTCGCCTGGCATTTCAATAACCCTCTAAATAGGAGCGAGACAAATATTAAAAAATATGCCGCATCCTCAAGCCCGTGGCTCTGACAGCTTATATCCGAGGAAGCCACGTGGCAGCCGCTTCCTAAAAATACGCCACGTCTCGTCCCCCCCACCCCCACCCCCACTCCGTCCGAAGGAGAAGGGACCTGGCGATAAATTCTCTCGACGACGCCCAAAATCGAGCAGAAAATAAGGGGGCTTTATAAAACAAGCACTTAACTAATACGCTCCACGGCGCTCCCCTTTGGAACGCAAAGCAGCGTCTGCGCGGAGCTGCTGCGCCTGGCTGCGCACGTGACGGGGGGGAGGGGGAGGGGGACGGGGGGGGGGCACTGCTCCGCGTCTGTCGCTCGCAGAGAGGTGGAGCTGAAGCTGCAAAGGAAGGAGCTCGGGATAGGAGAGAGTGGGGAAGGACGCCGGCTGGTCAAAGTGGACGTAATGAACGAACACCTCATAGGGAGAGCTTTTACATTAAGTCATTAATTTATTTATTTACTTATTTATTAAGTCATTTATTAATTTTAAGCCATTTGACCAGGGACCAATCTGACCAGGTTTACTTTTAGATTCGAATTGATCAAAGGGATGTACAATTTATGGCGATTTTTGAAAAATGTATGACTCTCGTAAGAGTGCATTGAAATAAACGTGGCAGATCCACGTCGTGAATTTATTTTGAAGAACGTTAGGGATTTTGCGTTTTCTAAGAAATTTGATATCCCATCTGTGTGAGGCTGATGTGCCTTACTCATGACGTAAGGGGCGGTGGAGGGGTGGAGAAGGGGGTGAAGAAGGGGATGGAGGAGGAGGGAGAGGAGGAGAGGGCGCGCGATTACGTAGAGTCTGCCTACGTAATACCAGCAACGAAGAAGAGCAGAAGCTGCAAAGGAAGGATCTGAGGAGACGAGAGAACGAAGAGGACATGGGTTGGTCAAAGGGGATGTAATGGGGAGTGAAGCGAGGGGAGGAATTCTCGGTATGAACAGCTCAGAAACAGTCGAGGTAGTCATCTGATCTGAGAAGATGTACAGATCACATTCACATGTACTAATCAAAATAGATAAATATGAATAAATATAGATAAATACTCAGCTTAGGAATTTTTTAAATGTTGGAAAGTTTGGTGAAAAATGTACAATTCTCACAAGAATTTACATTACGAAATACTATGGGAATAAATTTGATAGTTCAATGTAAATTTATTGTTGGAAAAACTAGAGGGATTTACGTGGTTCAAGAAATTTGAAGGCTTGTCATCGGCGTCTGCGTAGGGCTGGTGTGCAGAGTGTGAGCAGACGAAAGAGGAGAGGGAGAGGGCGGAGGAGTGACGTAGCTTTTGCGCGGAAGGGAAGCAAATAGAGGGAGAGGCGATGATGGAATTGTGCGGATGACGCGAAGGCGAGAATGACATGGTAGAAAGAGAGTTTTTCCGCACATCTTGGGGTCAATTTAAACAAACCGATCAACTCTCTTGTAGTTTCTATTTCATAAGAGATTTAAAGAATTGGACGGTTTTACGACTCTTTCAAGAATACAGTGCCCAGGAATCTGAAATAAACCCGACAGTTCCATGAATTTTTGCTAAAACATTCAAAGATTTTATCGATATCTGTACGAAGAGTTGGTATGTGACAAGGCGACTGACAAATGTTACCATGGCATACAATAATCGACTTCTTAATGTTAGCTACTGTAACCTTCACTTCTTACTTTTTGTCCCTTCAATGATCTTTTCAAAACATCGTATTTAATGGTACACTTGATGAAGTGGTTCTTTGTGAACAATAGCAGAGCATTTCATTTTCCGCAGTTCATGACACAATTCGGGCCTTAACTGAACTATCTCTTAGCTAGTTTTAATTTTTAGTTCTCATTTCCTCAAACCATGTTGGGAAACAATAATGTAAGCAAGGAACGGCTTGAAACTATGTATACGGCGTTAGTGTCTTCCGCAGCAACGCAAACAAGGGAAACACGTGGAAGATAGACCTGAGTGTTGCGGGGGTGGAAGGCATGAGCAGACGCCCAGGAGGTGGAGGGAGGAGAGGGGTAAGGCGACATGCCACTGTAAACACCCGAGGGGCTGGGAGTCTGCCTCGCCAGATGCGGCAGATGTACTTGACCTATGTCTCACTGGCGTCGAGAGCGACACATTTATGACGTCATTTAAGGCTCGGGAGAAAGCGCAGGCACAGGGCGACGACCAGTAGCTACTACGCACGGCGACAAAACACTTGGAAAATAAATAGCATGTGCGCTTTTGACAGGTTTCGTACCATGTGGGTGCGTATAAATGTAGTATTTTATTTCCATTTGTATGGGATATATTCTAAAATTAACAACTTAGCAACAAGAAGAAGGGTTACTCCTTCGAAGTGATAAACAAATTTTCTTTCAATAGCTACATTTGCATAATTACAGTTTGGCGGATAGTCATAGGTGTTAGACGTTCAATTCTGTTGCGCATATTTCTGAATTAGACAACTTCGATATTTATATGGTTCAATATTAATGAACGTTTCTGAAGAAAGCGACAGAGTGACACTGCAATCACGTGGAAAGTATTTAAATTTAACCTAGAATTTACGAAACGTTTCCCTAAACTCTCCGATGAGGGAAACCCTGAACTCGCGAATAAGAAAACACTTGATCTTTCTCTTCAATATATTCCCTTCCCGACGTCATAAATTATGTACCGCAGCTAACTTCAGCTGTTGCTCATCTTTCGAGCAGAAGTGACGCGAGCCTTTGCCGCGGGCGCACCGCTAGGCGAGCACAGTCAAAGGACCCAAATGGCAAGGCAAACGCCCCCCCTCCCACCCACCCACCCACGCCTTCCCGCCGCACTAGAGCGTTGCTAGCGTTGCTGCAGGGCGAGGCGCCCTGGGAGAGAAGGAAGAGGCATTTAGTATCTTCAAAAGGCAGCAGCTCTCTAGAGAACAGTTAAAGACACCGTACACCTTCAAGAGGAGCTTGCGAAATTGGCGCGCGCCGCTTGTTAATCTGTCTCCACCACCGTGTTTTGACAGTGCACGAAAACTCCCAAAATGTCCCATGCTCTGTCTAAAAAATTCGATCTACTCGTTCACTACTCGAGGCGGCGCGTTTGAAGATGTACGGACCTCTTTAAGCAAGGTACAAATCGGCAATCCTGGCTAAATGATCCTGTCGCGCGTCGGTTGTAAATCTGACGCCGCGGCATTCTTGCCAAAGTACAGCACTTGCACCGTCTGCCTGAGGAGGCGCTTACAGGTGTATGTGTCACTTTAAGCAACACGGCAGACACGGGCAAGTCTCGCTTGGCGACCCTGCATTACGCCGATTATAAAATTTAAACTGCTGCTACCTGATTCATTGTTTGCCCACCAGAGAACCCTACAGCACGGCATTTTTACAAGGCACGAGCGATGTTTGAAAACAAGTCGGCTTGTCCGTGTATAAAGGTGGTTCCACACATTCGGTATTCGGCGAGTAGCAAGCGACCACTCGCCAAATCGTGAGTAGCGTGGATAGTTACTATTTGCCGAGCGACGAACATTCGGTGCTCGCTCTACCCTCCGCGTTCTAACTAGCTTCGCGAACATCAAAGGAAGCGAACATACGTCGAGCACATCAACTGCTCGCGGTTGGGCGAGCACTCGCTCGCTGCTCGGCGAATGCTGAATATGTGGAGCCACGTTAAGCTCTTTTAAAGGCCCATTCACAATGCAAACATAAACATAATCATGGCGTCAACATAAAAGTTGGGACTACGTCTATAAGCGGGCTCATTCACAATGCGTTCGCACAAGCATAACACGTAAAACGCTAACTTAAAAGCTTGCAAGCTTCAAGCTTCTGTGCTTTTGCTTAAATAAGGCATAAGAAATGAACCAATCACAGCACGTTAACTCAAAATCGAGAATCGGAGTCGATAGACGAACTAACGCCATATGGGCCATGGACACTGTCGACGCTTTCAAATCGATTCTCACATCCAACCAATAGTAAACCAGAATGTCTCACAGCCAATACAAACTCTTCTTGTGCTTACGTTTATGTTACACACAGCGAATACTTCAGTCTATCATTTATGTTAAAGCTTACGTCAATGCGTTATGCTTATGTTTACGTTTGCATTGTGAATAGGCGTTAAGGTTGCGACTCGGGTCGGCGCGCGCAACTTTCGAACTGCGTGAGAGCGCGTAGGTTCGCAACGCTCGCACGAAATTTAATGGATTTCAGATTGAGGTGACGTAAACTCGATCCCAAGTATTGCGAGGTTTCGCTACCTCCGTTACATTTCCACTCCGGACCAAGTTTCGAAACGGACGTCTGAAAAGAAACTTTATTAATTAAAACAACGCGGACCCGTCACTGATGAAGATAAAGTATTTCCGTCTGCAACGACAAAAGAACATCCAAGGAAAGTACTGAAGAAGTTATCACAAACAACTACAAAAGCCGGTCATTATCAAATTCTGAAGATGACGTCGTACACAGTGCAAATTTTCATATATTTAACATTTATTGCCACCGTCATCGAAACGAGACAAAAATTGCACTTCGATATATGATAAGGAACAAAATTCTGAATGTTAATGAGAATAAGGTATTAATGTCATACTGTATGTCACGATCTTCACAATTATGATGTAATTGAATTATGAATTACGAAGTTATGAAGTATAAACTAGTATAGCAGGTACGATATTTGCAAAAGCTGTGGAACTTCGTAAGAAAATATTCATATTTACCACAGTCCAGATTAGAACATGTTTTGCGAGGTTACTGCTATTTTCACTAATGAATCACACATGACTCAATCGCTATTTCCTTACTGACGGAACACTAACTCAATAAAGTCAGAGTGCACTTGATAAATAGGCTGTCTTTTTTGCGCGGAATTTAATTTCCTGTTCAGCGCAAAGTATAGAGAACATAAAAGACGTAGGGGAGAGATCAGTGATGTGGAACAGCCATATGGCCAACAAAATTGAAGGCATTAGGCACTGACAAGATAAACACCATTTTAACGTATCTTCCGAACCATGACATTGAAAGAAGGAACCGATACAATGGGCTCAGCGAAGTATAATAGACAGACAATTTGAAGGACTCGCAGAAAATAACGGTTCAATTGGGGAGCATTACTGAACGTAATGATACGATTTGTATGCACATGGCCAGTACTTTGCAGTAGATCTTTCTGATTTCATCTCTAACAGTTTGACAATGAAACAATTACGATCTTTATCAATCTGTGAAACGCCAACGCCAGGACACAGCATACCGTATCTTCCTTTTCTACTTGCCAAGCAGTGAGAAACTATGCAGCAGCGCAAGCAGATTTTAGAAGGGGAAAGATAAAGAAATGGCCATCAAACTAGCCAAGCCGGCACTACGGCTTCTCCTACTCTTACAATGCTTTCCGCTTTCTCTCCTTAAGATAAGAAAAGCATATTCTGAGTTACTCAAGACGAGCAAAAAAAATTGTTCTGGTACCGGGTTGCGTGTTGTATATTACTTCAGCCATGCCCTACGTAACTATGGTTTTCACACAATAAAAATACACACGTTAAGGCACTCCTCGGGTTTTACGCAGATTTCTACTTCTCTGGATTCGGGTAATTCCCAATAACCTACAAATCCCAGAGGTATTTGCAAGCAGGGTGAGAGCGGATCCAGCATGTGGACTTCTGCGTTTGGAGTGCTAGACCAGTATCGAAGCCTGGTGAGCTAAAATGTATCGCCAGATCTCTGAGTAAGAGACCTATTGATACCGCGAGAATCTTTCGAACTCTATCAGGAGATCATGATAATTCGTTGTTTGCTATCGTCATTATTATTATTATTATTATTATTATTATTATTATTATTATTATTATTATTATTATTAGTATTATTATTATTAGTATTATTATTATAGTACAAATAATACAATTATATATTGATTTCATTGCTTCGAGAAACGGAAGCCAAGTCATTGTTCTAGTCAGAGGGTTTAAAAATAAAAATGACCAATGGAATGACACAACATTCAATTCTTTCGGTTAATTTAGACTTAAAAATACGATTCATCGTCTAATGAAACAAAAATTATCTGAAGTAAAAGGAATACGAGCCTGTAACTGAGTTGGAGGTGTCTTTTAAAGTTTTTTTTTCACTACACCTAATCATAAGAATTCATGTCAGCACATCCCCAGCAAATGTAATAGGTTTAATTGCTTGGATATCTCCTTGAGTAATACAATTTATAAAGAAAAAATATTACATAAAAATTACGACTTCTGAAAATAAGTTGTATATTCTGTGTATTAATGGAAGGGTGAGCGTGAATTCCCATAACCACAATAGGTTCTGTTCATTAACATGATTGTTTATGAGGGAAATAGATGTTAGTAGTTCCGACATGAGGCTCCCGTTCCTTTGAAACTACTACAAACAGCCGCGCAGCCGCATTCGCCCGCGTATTTGGCAGCGAGCGTCGGCGCCTTCCCCGAAGCCCTACGGCGCCCCAAGAAAGGGAGCGACGGCGGTCCCTGAGGGCTGCGGCGCGCCGCAAGGGACTGCGTCCCGTCCGTCCCTTTCGAAGCCCTCTGCACCGCTCGACGCCCGCGCCCTTGGGACCCTGCTCGGCAGGCAGCCCGTCCCGCCACGCCCCGCCCCGCCCCGTTCCGTTCCGACCGGCCTCGCCCCTCCTTCCATCCAAGCCCTGCTCCTCCCTGCCACGCCCCCGCCCCGCCCCGCCGCGCCGCGCCGCGCCGCGCCCCGGCCCGCCGCCTGGCCTTGCCCCGCCCCTCCCTCGCCCCGCACCGGCCTGCCCCGCCCCTCCCTTCCCCATCTCGCCGCGCCTCTTCGCCCGCCGCGCCCTTCGCCCTGCCCCGCCCGGCCCCGCCCCTGCTTCCATCCCAGCCCCGCTCCGCCCCGCCCCGCCCCGCCCCGCCCCGCCCCGCCCCGCCCCGCCCCGCCCCGCCCCGCCCCACACCAGACCACACCGCTCTGCCCCGCCCCGCTCCGCCCGGTCTCGCCCCTCCTTCCATCCCAGCCCCGCTCCTCCCTGCCAAGCCCCTGCTCCGCCCCGCCCCGGCCCGTCGCCCCGCCCCGGCCCGTCGCCTCGCCTTGCCCCTCCCCTCCCTCACCCCGCCGCGCTCCTTCGCCCCGCCCCGCCCCACCCTACCCTTGCGCAGTCCCTCCTCTCAAGTGCGGACACGTCGACCTCAATCAGAGCGAAGAGCAGGGACTGAGGAGTGACTGGCCCGCGCACCCGCTTTTATCGAGTGAATACGTGCGTGGCTAAAATGACTCACATTGTGTTTCCTCGCCCGTGACACCCCCTTGGAATATTCGCTTCGGGTGCGACGTTTGACGCCATTTGGTTTCCCCTTGGCGACCGCCCCCCCCCCCCCCCCCCCTCCGTGCTCTTTCAAACACTGCGCTCCTGACCTGCTGGTCGCGCACACAATGCGGGCTTGATTGCGGATGCATTCTTGTAACCGTTGCAGTGTTTCTTGACAGTGGGACGGGATGTGCGTAGTGTGGTTTTCCGTTTGCGCCGTATTGTTTGAGAACCAAACATATGACATCGTAGTTACGTGATGCACTATGAATTGAATATAATGTGAATGCAATATTGTATGGTTGCGTAACGAATTGGAAAAGTATAGTTTTTGTATAGTTATGACGAATTCATTTGTACAGTATGCGAGATACATTTTCTAAAACTATATTATACTCGTATAATATTCAATACTCTTTAAACCAAACAGAAATCGAGAGAGCAAAATACAAGACCTTCATTAACACATATTTGTCACCTCTAAAACGTTCTACGTACTAAATTGTATCGCTCTTATTAATATATACAAAACCTCGCAATTCTTCTTTGATAAGACACTGATATATTCATTGCATACTAACACATGGTACAAAAATCTAAGATCACGATCCTTACACTGTACACAACAATAGAAACGCCGGGGCAAAGAGAAAGATTCAACTGCGATCTTACAGAATAACAGAATGACCATTTACTCGGACGCCAATAGCTACTCATCAAACAACGATAGCAGGCTTATTACTGTTACTTTCTGCAAACTTTGTAAAGTTAATATTAAAATAAATTAATAATGACGCAAAAGTAACGAGATCATAAATTACAGCAGGTCATAATAATAAATAAGGATGAACGGTGAACGACTATAAATTAAGAATAAAAGATCTAAAGTCTTTTAATAATAATTTATAGTTTCAAATAGAAGTCTATAATAGTTCCGTTGTTGACAAACAGAAAAGAAACCGATACGGCTCTCTTTAATCCCAACCAAGAAGTAATTCTTCATCAACCACTCTCTCTTCCGACCATCCAACTCTAATACTCCGGAAGAAAATCCCTTGGTCAAAATCGCTTCTGCTCCGCAACAGCTCCTTTATCCCTTGAACGTCAAGAGAATCCCCACGCGGTTCCGAACACGCTTGGCCAGGCGGGGACGCGACCCTCGCAAGGAAGAATCACCAGCGACAGCCGCGGCTTCAGCTGGAGTGGCGGAGGGGGCGGTGATGTGGCTGAGGCCGAGAGAAAGGAATAGTGACTGAGGCGACGGTGAAGATAGAGGAGGAGGATTAGGAGGAGACGTGTAGGAGGAGCAGGAGGAAGAGGGGAAGAAGAGGAGGAGAACGTGGAGGCGGTGGAGACCAAGAGGAGGAGGACGAGAAAGACGAGAAGAAGGATGAGGATGAGGATGAGGATGAGGAGGAGAAGGAGGAGGAGGAGGAGGCGGCAGCGGTGATGGTGGTAGTGACAACTACAAGAGCTAGGGAAGGGAACAGAAGAGGCAGAGAAGAGAAAGAGGAGGAGAAGAATGGAGAGAGAGGATCGAGAAGGAGGCGGCAGGGATGGGGGTGATAGCAACAGCGACGAAGGCGAGACCTAGGAACGATGAGTGAGGAGGCGGAGAAAGGAGGAAGAGGAGAAGAAGAGGAGGGTGAAGAGGTTGATACAAACAATAATGAGAAGCAGGAGGAAGCGAAAAGGGTGGATGATGTCGAGGGTGAGACTGAGGAGGAGTCGGAGCTTGAAGCATAAGATGAAGGAGGGGAAGAAGATGAAGGAGGGGAAAGGGAGATGGAATGCGGGCGTGGCGGGAGGTTAGTCTGAAGAAAAGACTGAGAGGAGACAGAGACGGTGTCGAAAACGGCACGGAGGGGGGCGGGGCGCAGCACAGAAATGAATCATCCCCCGCGGTGAGCGAATCGACATCGCGCGCATTAAACGCCGCGCGCTTCGCGGATCGATGGCCGCGCGCGCCCGCGCGGAAAACGGGATTACACTGCGGGCGGCGGCGGCGGCGGCGGCGGCGGCGGCGGCGGCGGCGGCGGCGGCGGCGGCGGCGGCGGCGGCGGCGGCGGCGGCGGTGGTGGCGGTGGCAGTGGCAGTGGCGGCGACGGAGGAGACTGAGGCGGAGGCAGTGGTGACGGAGGCGGGGCGGCGGGGGCGGCGGGGGCGGCGGGGGCGGCGGGGGCGGCGGGGGCGGCGGGGGCTGCGGGGGAGGCGGGGGCGGCAGGGGCGACGGGGGCGACGGGGGCGGCAGGGGCGACGGGGGCGGCAGGGGCGGCGGGAGGCGGGGGCGGCGGTGGAGGCGGCAGCACGAATTAGCCGTCAAAGACCGAGCTCACATCCGCTCCCGCGAGCTGCCCATGGCGGTGGGCAGTGTGCGATTGCGAGAGTCAAAATGTTGAAACCATTATGAATTAATCGTCTGTGCTAACCAAAATACGATTTTTGTCGATTCTGGGAAGAACACGCTAAGAGGAAGGCTTTCGATTCATGATACAAACGATGATCTCATAGAATTTAATAAAATTAATACAGGGAATTCTGTATACAATTTAATTTTTCAGCCGATGCGTTATAATTTAAATTTATAGTCTCATTAATTTTATTATATGAGTACAACCGATGAAATAGTGTACTACACATTTTTTAGAGATACAAGAGAACTGAATCAGCAGTTCTCTAGGAAAAGGAAAATAACGGATTCTGCAATTGTTAAGTGGACACGATTTTTGAGGGATTACAAAAATGAGCTCTAATATGTTTGTTTTTTTTCAGAATTTTTTTCTTATAAACGGTCAAACTTTTAAAATATTTTAGTTCGAAATATTCCTCACGTTAGTTGCAATAGAGAGGTCAAAATGACAAAACCACAGTGTCGACTGTATTAAATCAAATGCAAGAATGTTTAGTTCGTATGAGTCACAGTTGTTATTACTTGAAGGATTTTGAGACGACAGCAAAACTGCTTGGAGAAAGGAGCCGCATCTCGGGTCGGGAGGATCAATTGAGTCCACAGTAAGCCCGTTCCCAACGACGAAAGCAGCAAGCAGCTTTCCTCCGTCCAGTAGTTCAGTACGCGTAGTCGGAACAAAACGGCCCGTGCACCCCCCGTCCTTCCGTCCGCGAAGCAATTCCTTCACCGGCTCAAAGACGCCCGAGCTGCTTCTTTCACTGAGCGCGAAATCTTCGCGCGGGCCCCGCCCCGCCCGCCGCGCTCGCCCCCTCCCCCAAACTGGGCCGCTGTCCTTAGGCCCGCTGCACACGCCGCCGCAGAAGCGCTCGGGACCCGCCGCAGAACACCCTCCGGCGACGACGGAGAAAGGAACCGAAGCAGGTACCTGCTGCGGCCCCTTTGTCCGTCGTCGCCCGAGGGTCTTCTGCGGCGGGTTCGAGCGCTTCTGTGGCGGCGTGTGCAGCGGGCCTAAGGCCCGCTTAGGCGACGCGTGCGAGGGAACAAGCGGCGATCGCGGGGGCGAAGTGCCTTTGTGCAGCTCCCTCGGCCCTCTCCACGCTCTGCGAAATCCCGCCAGCTCTGCGCCTCTTGTTCCGTTTTGTCGAGACGCTTGTTTTTTCTCCTCGGTCTTATGTTAGGCTGTTTGAGATCAGCCTACTCGCTTTTGGTCTCTGTGAAAGGAAGTACTAAATTTAGGTTGTTCCATTTCGAATTCCAACATCAGTACTCTCATGACTGCTTGAAGTGTCTCGCATTCCACTATTAGATCCATCTCTATGAACAATGTTACCTACATAATACTTCATTTCATCAATCATAATCATCATTTCAGTGCTACGGGGATCCGATAATATCCTCACAATGGTAAACACGCTCTCGAATCACAGCTCTCTCTCTCTCCATCTTTCCATCTCTCCCTTTCTCTCTCTTCTTCTTTCCCTCTCTCTCTGCATACGAACTAGCATCTAGCCTAATACTAAAGTCCGTGCAGTACACCATCTAATGTATTTATGTACTTCGACTGCACAGTTTCACTTCCTACGTTCGGCGTTCTCCGCCGAATGTTACGTTCGCTCTATTTGTCAGTTTCTAATCCCTTTTTTTCTGATGATCATTATTTTATTCAGGTCTTACGAAGCCATCTCAGAACTATTTCTTTTAACGCCACTCGATCAATAAATATTTATCTCGGTATTATTAATGACACAACTATGTCGTTTTCGTTAATTGGATTCCACTCTGCTGGCACTTCTGCCCTGCCTGGCTCATTTTCCTAAATATTGAATTTCATGTCAATGCTACAGCCATCAGGTATAGAACTAGGTCTTCGTGAGGGGTACCTTCACCAATATCAGTCTTTGATGCCCACACGGCTCGCCCACTCAGTGTCCCTTCGCGTCCATCTCCGATCCTGACCATCGCTATTCTGGCCGCAGGGCCCTCTCCGTCCGACACACACACACACACACACACACACACACACACAGAAGCCGGGCAGAGCCGCGCGCCCGCAGTTCACCCAGCAATTGATGAAGCGTCGCCGAAGCGATGCCGTCCGACCTTCCAATCTTGGGATTAATGCTCGGAACATGGACTCGCCTGCTCGCACACCCCCCGCCCGCTCGAACCCCCCCCCCCCGCCCACTCGCACACCCGCCGCCCGCTCGCACACCCCACGCCAGCTAGCAAACCCCGCCCTTTCAACCCCTCGACCCCCGCTCGCACGCTCCGCCCACTCACACGTCTCGCCCACTCGCACGTCCTGCCAACTCGCCCGCCCTGCCCACTTGTACGTCCCGTCGCTCATACGCACGCAGTGCTCATACGCACTCCACCCGGTCACACGCCCGTCCGAACGCTCGCTCACTCGCCCTAACACTCGCTCGTCCGCTGGCTCGCTTGTCCGCCCGCGCACCCGGCGCGGGGCGGAGCAGAGGAGATCGATTGGACGCGCTCCCTTTTTATACGCGCCATCTCACCCTGGATAGCGACGCGACCGACCCCTCCCCTCACCTCCCCCGCTGCGCCCCGCGATCGCCACTTGTCTCCGTCCGCCCGCCCGGGGATCGAAAGCCTGTCCATCCACGCGAACGCGGGCTCCCGTCGCAGGCGGCCCCTCGTGTTTTTCACCGGCCGGTCATTGAATCTGGGGACCTTCCTCTTTCGACAGAAGCACTGTTGCCCCGAATGGACTCGGTTCTGAACCAATAGAACATGTCTAGTAAATAAAGAATCGACTTCTTATATTACTATATATTCAATCTCTTTATTTGTTGACAAAATCGATTATTGATTAAACAAAAAATGTCCACAAATAAACTGAATCAGTTATTTCAAAAACGTTTTAAGAAGAGTTCATGACCTGCACGTTGTTGGACGACACCGCAAGAAATAGCCTATTCAAAATTTACAGAGAAGCATTTCACTTACATTACATTAACATGCAAGAGGATGTTTTTACATGTACGACAAATAAAAGCATAATTTGAATCAAATAATAAAACGAACACGTTTTCACAAACATTAGACGTGTTTGGAAATAACCGATTTATCACCGTTTGTAAATTTTAAAAAGTTAAACAAGAAGAAACGACATGGGTCAAGAAATCTGACCATCCGAAGATGAATTTCCAATCGCTCGATTGGCAAAAATTAATGGAAGCATTTAATAATTTAATTATCGAAATTACACTAAAATCTATTAAATAAATTGGCTGCAACAAGACCAAATAAAATGAAAACTAAATACTTTGAAATGTTTAATCATTTTAAAGAATACTCCAAATACCATTCTCACAATCGAATTTTCTAAGGAAGTACTAGTTTGAAGTTCCGATCTTCGTCACAGGCAGGCCTTAAGAGCACCGGTCACTGATTGAATCTGAAATCCTTCTTCTGGAGGAAGTAGACGTTCTTTTTATTTCTGGGCGGTTTGTAAGCGGGCGAGTGCCTTGTCCGTGACCCACAAGGCGTGCCTTGAGACTGAATCAATTTCGGAGCGAATTTTATGCTGGTGGAACACAAAATGCGGCGGAGGAGTCAATTTGGCTTTCATGAAGATGCTGATGTTTATGCCGGATTACCCGCGAGGCACGCGATCTCCGGAAAGGAGGTCTATTTTAAGAGTTGCACTCAAAGGGTCGTGACCTCATTCGTTATTTCAGCTTTATGATACTTTCTAAAATGTGGAAAATGGTAATTTATGAAAATAATTCGCATAAAAGATTATTTTTTAAAGCTTTACTTGGTTTGAGAAGTAGTTCGTAATCATGTCTCATACACTTTAATTCGAAATTTCATTCATTTTTTTGCTATATGTAATTCAAAAAGAACGTATGACAAATACGAATGAATATTTGATGAATTTCAATAATGTTGTTACTTGATTTATAAGTCAAAATAATGTAGAATATGCACCTCAATTCGTTAAGTAGTTGATAAACAAAATTTCAATTGGGGAAGTAATAACTTTTTTGTTGTATTTTCTACAATTTCTTATGCACCCTGCCGTGTTCTATTGTTGAAGATCTTTAGCTTCGCAGAGATGGTTATTGCAGTCCTGTTTGCATGGTGCATTAAAACATTCATTGTTTTTCAGACCAAGGAAACGTTCTTGAAAGGAAACGAAACGTATACAAGACTTCGAGACTCAAAAAGCCTTATTACTTTATGGAATATTCGTCAATTTCTAACATGAATTACCTTTCAATTTTAAAACTAAGAGAAAAAACTGCCAACAATCGCAGCGTTTGTTAGTTTTCTTGTCATGATCGTTATTCTATATTTTTTCAAACAGGAATCCGAGATAAACAACTACAAGAATTTATATTTTTAATCCTGCTTACGTCATGTTAAAATTGTGACTTCCTCAGAACTGCATACCGGCTTTTCCACATCCTGCAGAATGTTTAAATGAAAAATAAACAAATAAAAATACAGCATGTCAAATAGAAAACTAAAAATGTATCTCCCTTAGAATCATATACTTCCACAACCCCATTCTTCGAATATTTTATTTTAGTTCCGTCTTCGATGCATCGATACAATCGCGTCCTTACATCACAATTCGACATTTTTGCTACACGAACGCGCCCTCATTTGGCACCAGCTCTCTTCCTTGATGCCAATCGGGTCGTCAACTTTCGTTGCGAGCCGAGGAGGTGGTCCGTGCGTCCGACTACACGCGCTTCCTTCCGGTGCACGAGTGCGTGGATCGTGCGTGCGTGGTGCGTGAGGGGTGAAAGCGTGACGTATCCGTGCGAGTCCTCGCTCAATGCTTGTTGAGGACTGCGGCCAACAAGTTAACCACATAACCAAAAAATATTTACGAGCGATTGTCGAAACAGAAAAGCGGAGAGTATACACGCCTCGTTCTATCAGTACCACACAATTCGTTTATGTTAACGATTTCCATATGGGATGCCAACACGCGAACACGCACGCTTTAAAAGTCAGTTGTTAGACATGTAGGTAGATATGGTAGAAATGGTGAGGACGCTGAGGAATTGCGATGTGCACGCTCTATTAATACGGGAGTTCATGTGTTCAAAAATATTTTATCGAGAATACTAGTAAAAACACGAAATCATTTTTTAAGTACTGCAAAATAAGAGTACCAGATATATAACTCTAAGCAACGATATTTTCGAAACATTACTACAGAAAGAGTATAGAAATAAATACAGTAATTTAGCAAATATAAAATTAAATTAGTCTAGAAAATTATAATGGCCTATCTTTACCTCTCTATTCCGGGGAAATATTTTTTGTAAGATGGCTGTATGCATAACAGATTGTCCTTCTTCGAGATCCCCAATTTCACTATCATTTAATTTTAATTTTAGAAAAGTAATCAAATTTCTCTTTTTACAACGCTTTGCGAGTTACCGTGTCGCACCGTTCCGACGCCAAGAAAGAGAAACATCGTCCTTAATGCGCGAATGACTCAGCGACCAGCAACGTGTGCCACTGCCTTTCCGCAGTGGGCCCCCAATCAAAGCATCGCGCGCTGTCAGCTGTCGCCCCTCCCCTATTGGACAGAGCGCGCAGAATGACCGATGATTCGTTGCCGGTCGAGAGATGCACTGATCACGTGACAGCGTAAAACGTTCCGAACGACCGCTCCCTGGCGCGACGAAACAAACCTCAAAGCATTTCGGAAAGGGACGCTTTCTTTTCGAGACGGGAGGGCGGTCTGTCTACTCTTTTATAGACAGCATCTCCGACGAAAGGCCCGGCAATTCACCGTTCATTTTCCGGCCCATGTTCCGTCCCCGATATATATCTCCCGTTTCGAAACCTACTATGTCACTTCAAAACCCCGAAAACATCCCCCCTTGCAAGGGAAGGACAGCGGTTGATGACGATGCCCGATAAGGCAGGTCATTAAATGCAGCACTAGTTCGGGTTTCGGAGGGAGAGCGTTCTCGTAGGTAGAGAGGAGACGCGACTCGAGGGGCGAGAGGAGAGTGGGGGCGGGGACACGGGAGAGCTTTTGACGGGGGGAAACAAAAGTCCAGTGGGGGGGGGGCACACGTGGATAAAGCGGAATGGTGGTGGTCAGAGAAAGAAAAAAGTGAGAGGGAGTGATTCAGGATACAGAAAGAAAGACAAAGAGGGATGTCGTTATAGATGAAATAGTGCCTTTCATCTATTCTCTATGATGTCACACAAGGAGCAGAAGAACGGGAAATCTAAGTGGGAACAGCTTACAGAAGCGGAAGAAGAGGAATTAGACGAAAATTATGGACCAATCCACGGAAGAAAAAATGATAAAAAAAATAATGCAGTACAACGGAGAGGGTGAAAAAGATAGCGTGCACAAATGATGCAAGTAAGAATGAAAATTATAAAAGAGAATGCACAAGAACGAAAGAAAGGGGTCTCCCCAAAGGGAGAAGGCAGAGTCGGAGGACTCTGGTAGGGGGCGGGGTAGGGGTGCACACACGCACTGCGGCCCGGAGGAAAGGAGTGACGACCGAGAACGATGAGGTAGGGGAGGGGGAGGGGGAGGAGGAGGGGGGGAGGAGTGTGGGAGGGGCACCTCCACGACTGAGACAAGCGACCGGCGCGGGGCGGCGCGGCGCGGCAAGAAGTGGGATGATTTATTGGCGGCGAGGGGCGCCCGGAAAAAGAGAAAGGGGGCGGGAAGGCGCTGGCTGGACCTAATGGTTCGCCCGGCCGACGGCTCCGGCTCCGGCTCCAGCTCCAGCTCCGGCTTCGGCCCCTAACACGCGCGCCACCGGCGGCGCTGGTGTGCCCCGGCCCTCCGTCGCCGTGTCGCGAAGGCGCCTCCGCCTCTGCGGACGCCTAGGCGACATGCACTGCCTGTGCTGCCGTATCTGACGTCAGTTACTTAATGCCTTATTTTACTCGGGGCCACCCAAATTTCGTTACTCTCCTTTCTCCACCTAGCGGAGAAAGAAGGTACTACTCGGTCGACGAAACAGGCGAATTCGAAGTCTTGATCTTATACATGCAGTAAATCTGTCGCATGGGACTGCCGGATTTACTTCCTATTCTAACAATAGCGTACGAAGGATTTGTTCGACCTTAAAAATCCACGGCTTCGATCGAGTCTGAACCCGCCAACTTATGTACAACAGTCCGATACGTCAACGCACCACCGACGTGACGTATCCGATGAGTCCGCTGTGCGCGTCTTTTGCACTTCTCTCAACACCCTCACTATCGCTAATTTTAATCCAAAAATATCACCTAAGTGCTGGGGTGTAACCATTACGTATCCTTGCTATTTATTATCTTCACTAACAGAAGACGTTCAATCTCTCTCTCTCTTATTGTTAACGCCTCCAAGGATTGTAGTTCAACTCTTCGTACCCAATTGGAATTGAAACAACTATTTTGTGGTTAAGAAACCGATTCAATTTTTGGAATAGCTCCGATTTTCTACAAGCGTGCCAGATATAACGGGGATATGTAGGTTAAAATGATTCTAGTCCTGAAATATATTAATTTTTTTGTGTCAAATAAACGAGGTCGATTGAAATTATTTGGGGTTCCACTAATAGGTATTTGTCAGCGATAATGTTATATTCATATTTTAAAAGACGAGGCGTGCCAGATGATTTGCTCGCAAGAACACCACCACCATCTCTGGCAATGCTCCAGTCCGCGTCCCCAGTCGACTCTACGGCTTCCCGTCTCAACTTCAATCTCAGCCGTCGCCCTTACCTTGACTTTATTGCCAGTCCGTTACCGCCGTCCTTGTCGCTCACTCGCTCCTCACAACTCGCACCATCTCTGACACCAGCTCTGAAACCCCTGCTATGCTGACTTCCGTCGCCTCCACCCCCACACCCAGACCGACCGCCCCGCGAGCTGCGGCGACGCTACGTCAGCGGATTCGCAGATTCCCCTCCGGCGGAAGCCACCGACGGATGACGCAGCACCGCCGTCCCGACCCGTCCCCACGCGACGCTGCTGACGGCAGTACAAGGCGCGTCCGCGGCTCCACCATTCACGTGTGACTCGCCTAGATTCTTGTAGCCGGTGGAGTTTGGATGGTTTTACGTTTTTACGAGGAGATAGCAGGGTGGAAGAGAGGGGTAATATAGAGACATTCTTCGCTGTCTGGGATGAGCAGTCAATTGTACTGACGTTTCTGCCATCTTGCTCTGGCCTTCTTCAGAGCTATACTGCTGAAGATGGCCGAAACGTCAGTACAATTGACCGAGTCGCGGCTCATCCCGGACAGCCAAGAATGTATTGTCTCCGGCCGCGGAAGCCCACGAACAGGTAATGTAAAGGTTCTATACATTGGGCATGGAGCGGGCGACCGTTTGCCGAATGTCGGGAAGTGTGGATGTGACTTTTGGTATTTGCCGTATTTGCCAAACACACACACGGTGCTCGTCGTGCCCGATATTTGTTGGGTCTTTTGGGGCACATCAAAGGAAGTGAACTTTTGCCATGCGTCTCGGTCATTCGGGGTTGGGCGAGAAGTCGCTGGCCACTCACCGAAGCCCCTTTAATTTTAAGAATCGGCTCAGCTTAAGTCGGTTTACTTTTACTAAACCGATTAGTTCATTTCGAGTAGAGAAATCAATAATTATTTAAATCAATGTAGGTAAGCAGAGGATTACATATGAAAGTACGCAAATGAAAATTAACTAAGTGTTAATTTATGATCAGTGGCGAGGTATATAAAGTCATATCACAAAATAAAATAAAATAAAATGATGGCTAGCAGTTGGAAGACATATTGCGACCGAGGTGACTAAACTAACATTACTTTCACTTCTGTTTACCTGTAAGCCTTAGAAAGCTATTGAAAATATGCACCCTGATATAATAATGCACTGAGTGCTGGGAGAGAGTTCAGGAAAAAACTGCATTATTAATAAACTCAATTTTAATGAATCATGGCTAGTTAATTAGTTGCATCAGATAAAAATCAGATAAATCTATTTTATAGCAAAGAAAATTCATGAATAACCTCACAAGGAAATAGTGAAATATCCCATACTTCTTTTTTATCACACTATTTCAATAAATTTATTCCAACTATAAAATTGGCAACCTAATTCTCTTATTATTTCTCGCGCGAATAACTATTCACCTCAGAGACACTCGCCCCTTCTCGGGCGACCCCACCGCTTTCCGAAGTCCAGACTCGGGCCGCCCGCCCTCATGTCCTTCCGTCCGCCCGTCCGAGTTCCAGGCGGCGCTCGCTCATTATGGCGGCGAGCTTTAATTGTCGCAGACGGCCGTGGCCACGCCGATAACGAGCGAAGTTTGAAGGAAAGGGGGGGGGGGGGTTGTCAAGCATCGGAAAACAACGCTCGGTCCCCGGCTGACAATGGGTGCTTGGGGGCAGCAGCGCCTTGGAGCAACACGGGGCCAGGATTGGCCCCGGCGCCGGATAATCTGCGGGGCATGATCGCCCCCGCCCATAGCCTCTTACGGGCGCGATAACTATTAGGTGCGTGAGAGCAATGCATAATCGATGTCGTGTTTATCGCGATGGAAGGCCGCACGAAGGCGGGTCGCGGTATAAAACAAACGGTATGTGATACAAACGTGTCCTTCCCGCTACAAATATTAAAAAGTGTGTTTGACGTAAATAATTCATAAAAGTTAGTAAGTCCATTATATAAAATAAATTAGGGAGAATATTTGAAATCGTTACTAATGTTTGAAACCGTTGGGGGCTATACTACAACAAGGAGAGAAATTCAGACATTATTTAATACGCATTTCTATTTCAGGTATTCAGAATGATGAGGCAACATCCTGTGAAGATATAAGTCCGATAGAGAGATATGTAAATACCGATGTATAAGACTGATATCACATCAACAGCAATCCATTCCATCTGAAATGATATAACTCTAGAAATCCTAAAGAATGGAAATCGGACTCGTTATATGATTGTTGCGTGCTTCCCGAACCCCAAATCAAACAAAAAAAAAAAATCTCCAAAAATATTTACTTATTTCCTAACGACCGACGTCTGAATACCCCGTCCGCCCAGAGCCTGGGTCAGGAGGTGGGGGCGGTGGCGCAGACAAAGGGGCTGTGTGTCCCTCCCAGGGGGTCCAGCGGCGGCGGCGGAGGAGGGATGGGGGCGGAGGCGAAGGAATGCAGAGGAGGACGCAGGTAACGCGGCCACGCCCACGCCCGAGCCCTTGACCCGAACTCGCTCCGAAGCTGCTTGACTTTCTCACGGGCCTATCTGGCGCGCGCATCTCCACCTCCGCCGCGCCGCTGCCCCTTTGCCGCCTCCCCCAGGGCGTCCGAGCTGAGCGGAGCTGAGCGAAGCGGAGCGGAGCGGACTTCTCCTCGCCGACGCCATGGCCGCTGTTTACAGACGCACTGCGCGCCGCCGCCGCTAGTGTTTCTGACCCGCCGCACAAAAGCCGCGGCCGCCTCCACATACATATTCAAACGCGCCCCGGCGCGGAGGCGCGGATCGACAAAAAACCGCCCGGCCGGCCGCAGCAGCAACTTGCGGCGCGGGAGGACGCCGGGGCGGATGGGCGGAGCGGGGCGGGGCGGGGCGGGGCGGGGGCGGGGCGAGGCGGAACGCGGCTAGGCGGTGCGGGGAGAGGCTGAGCGGGGCAGTGCGGAGCGGGGCAGTGCGGAGCGAGGTGGTGAGGAGCGGGGCGGGGAGGAGCGGGGCGGGGAGGAGCGGGGCGGGGAGGAGCGAGGCGGGGAGGGCGGGGCGGGGGGGAGCTGGGCGGGGCGGGGGAGGAGCGGGCGGGGAGGAGCGGGGCGAGGCGGGGAGGAGCGGGGCGACGCGGGGCGGCGAGCTGGCGCGATCGGGTGGTTGCTAGGGTGGGTAAGGACGTATGGGAGGCGCAATAGGACACAGGAGGAGACGTGCGAACCAAAAGAAAGGAATCGAGAGATGCTTGGGTGGGACGAAGCAATAGAAAGATGTGGGGTACCTAAGTGCGTTGGGAGACGTTGGGGACTGGAAGGCGTGTGGAGGATTGCGCTAGAGATGTGGGTAGGGAGGACGAGTAGGACGGGGAAAAACGCGATGGAATGGATAGGGGGGATACGGAACGGGAAGGTATGGGTCGGTGAGCTACAGGATGGAACGTGTGGGAGCGGGGAGGTACGGCACACGACGGGGAGGAACGAGAGCACGGCAGGGGATGTACGGAAAGGGGGGTATGGTGCGGGAAGTGAAGAAACGCGAGTTACGAAAAGGTAAGTTCCAGGCCGACAGGTTGCAGGGCGGGCTGGGGTGACGTAGGAGCACGGGCAGGCGGTGCAGCGGGTTCGGAGCCGGAGTGTGGTGCGGCGATGCGAGGGGGGATCGGGAAGCGGCCACCCGGTGCCTGTTGAGCGGCGCGGTGTTCCGCAGGGATCGCTCGCCGCAGCCGCCGCCGCCAGCAGATTCGCCCGATAGGCCGCAGCGGAGCCGCGGGCGAGATGCCGCACGGCGCGAGAGATGCGGCCGATGCCAACGCGACGACGAGAAGCGAGGAGCGGTTGAGGGGCAAGAACCGGCTCGCGAAGACGTCTTTGTCATCACCGGCTATCTCTCTGAAGGATTCGCAGGAATGACGAACACCACACATGATAACATTTCTTCAATAAATTTCTTGGGAATATTTAAATGAGCAGTAATTATTCTGTGTAATTTTAAAGTATTTGCTTTCGTCAGTTTTCTGATAAAGTGAATAGCAAAATATGTACCTGGATTTCAAAATTGTTACCAATAAAATTAAACGTTACAAATAGCGTCATGTATCAGAAGAAGTCGTGGTACTAGAACTCGACTACCTACATGCAAAATATCAATTTCTACGGATTTTGTGCGAAAAATTAAATGTCGCTCAACATGTCCAAACATCCGGGAATTCCCTGCATCTTACAAATTGGCGATCTCTCTTTCATTGCGTATTCAATTTATCAATACAAAAGGGCAGATTTACAAACTTCCTTCTACTACAAACTGACAATAACACGTAACGCACGAATTCTTTGGCTAGTCTATGGGGAAGGTAGCGATGGCCGTGCTTATGGTTTTGACAGCAAGAAAGACTGTGGAGGCGACGGTGGCAAAGGCGTAGCATTTTAGTGCTCATACCGCTCGCATTCCACATGTACTGTAGAGGTTCATGTCCCGGGCGATCCATGTGACAAAGATAGCTTGTTGCAGATTTTTTCGGGTTCCCCATCTTCAATTTGTTTCACTACGCCTTTTTGATAGAATTCAATTCACATTATCATTCATTCCCTATCACTATCATGCAACACAACCATTGCGTGCGGTACAAATGGCTTAAGTACAGAGTATCATAATAAGGGTTCACGTGGCGGAGACAAGGATACGATGGGCAACGCGGAGGAGTCGTCACGGAGAGAGAAACTGCAGCAAACAGCCACGAGCAATGCGGCGCCGAGAGAGTTGCAGGAAGACGCAGAGTGAGCAGCGGTCTCAGTGGGGGGGAGGGGCGAGGCAGGGGCGAGGGAGGGGCAGGATGGCGCGCGGACGCGCGGGGAGCAGCGGGGTAGAGAAGAGCGAGGCGGGGGGAGCAGCGGTGCAGGAAAGAGCGTGGTGTGGGACAGGGGCGAGGCGAGGCAGGGCAAGGCGAGGCAGGGCAAGGCGAGGCAGGGCAAGGCGAGGCAGGGCGGGGAGCAAGGCGGGGGCAAGGGCGGGGACAAGGCGGGGAAAGGGCGGGGGAAGGGCGGGGGGCAAGGCGGGGGAAGGGCGGGGGGCAAGGCGGGGGAAGGGCGGGGGGCAAGGCGGGGGAAGGGCGGGGGGCAAGGCGGGGGAAGGGCGGGGGGCAAGGCGGGGGAAGGCGGGGGGCAAGGCGGGGAAGGGCGGGGGGCAAGGCGGGGGAAGGGCGGGGGGCAAGGCGGGGGAAGGGCGGGGGGCAAGGCGGGGGAAGGGCGGGGGCAAGGCGGGGGAAGGGCGGGGGGCAAGGCGGGGGAAGGGCGGGGGGCAAGGCGGGGAAGGGCGGGGGGCAAGGCGGGGGGCAAGGCGGGGGCAGGGCGGGGGGCTGGGCGGGGGCAGGGCGGGGGGCAGGGCGGAGGCGGGAGCAGGGCGGGGTGGGGCGGAGGCGGCAGTGGGGTCGGGGGCAGGGCGGGGGCGGGGCGGGTGCGGGGCAGGGCGGAGGGAGCGGGGCGGCCTGGGTGGGGCGGAGGCAGACGTCGCAAACGCAAAGGCGGCTGCGCGCTGACCGGAACGAGGCTAGCGCGGTGCGGTGCGGCGCAGCGCGGCGCCGTGACAGGTTTCACTCCGGAGACGCCAGCGGCCGCGCCCGCGCTTACGCGACCGTCGCCACCGCCGCCGCCGCGCAGCCGTGAAGCAGGAACGCTCCGAGAAATAACTGCTTCGCGGCGCAGCCCGTTACGAATCGACCTGCGCGCGCCGGGCGTTTTCGGGAGCCCGCCCTTCACACGCTACGTGGACCGTGGCAGAGAACACGTCCCGCGTTTGTCGGAAGCGAAGAAGTTCGTTCCAAGATGTGATTTCATTAGTTTGTGGATGCGTTCTGTCCGTCTGTAGGGTCACAGGTCCTAACCATGGTCTGCTCATGCTTTCTGTTAATGTTCGGTAAGGAGTACCTAACTTTGTGCCAACTTCAGAGATATAGCTCCTGAATATGTATCGGTATTTAAAGTATAGTTTTTGGAAACATTTTTTAACAGGTATCAAACGTTAATGGTCTAAAACCAAAAACAATAACTATACAAATATTTCCAAATTTTGTTTCATCTGAACTACAGAATATCTTAGAAAGCAAATAACAATAAGGGCACAGTGAATGTTGTCAATCTGTCAGTTCCATTGTGTTCACGAAATCTCTGAAAGAATTTTATTCTACGGTACTGAGTTTAAACTTTCACATTCGCATTTAATCAGATTACGCGCAGAAGTTACTGCTGTAGTAGGTGAGATGGATTGTTCTATTTAATTTATTTCTGGTAAAATTCCATTCTGAAATTTTTTTATTAAAAATATTAAATTATACATTTATTGAAAATGACCTCGGAAGTAAAATTCTACAATAATTGCTCCGAATTTATTAGCGCTCTACTTTGAATTCAGGAACAATTGAGAAATATCTCTCTAAATGCTTGTTGAAGATGAGTCAACAGTCTGGCGCTGAATTACGGATCAAGGATGCATTCCACTTTGTTCGACGTATTTATGAAAATTGGGGTCAGGGCTGCTCGAAAGATGGCTGTTTCGGCTGACGCCTCCGTGATAATTTGGTTTCGGAGACAGCCTGAATAACTCTCCGAAAAACGTTTAGCTTTCGACGTGTTTTTCTGTAGTAATCTCGTCAGTCACGATTCCGACATACGTCATATTTTGGTCCGGACAGGCATTCATTACATTTTGAGTTGACTGCTGAACGCGGTGCTCTTTCAAACTTGAAAAGAGGAATTGAGTAATCCGATCTTCACAATATCCTTTTTGTTACGTAACTCAATGCAATGCAATGACGCATTATCAACTACACCACTTTCAGTCTCAAATATATCCTGCAAACAGTCATCTTTTTATACTCGACCGCGTATTAGAACTAAAAGCGGTTTGTGAAACAAACATTTTGTGTACTATCATCATAACGTTGTTTGCTTTAGTTTTTCCTCTCTTTGTAACAACACAGGTTTCGTATAATTTCCTGTATGCTTACTATTTTGTGAAACTGTTACTTGTTTGTAAACTGTGTTGTCTTTGTTCCATATCACAGTTTCTGTTTTCGTTGTAAGCTTATTTAAACTGCACCCATTCATAAGCATTTGCACATTTGAGTACATCTACTGTATTTGTTTACTTATGAGAAAATGAATAAAAATATATCATTATTATTATTACTATTATTATTACTCTCAGCCTGAAATAAGAAAATAACACGAACAAAAAATCGCACCTGAACTCTTCAGTTGAATTAAGTCTTTTTTAATGTTGATTGAAAGTGAAATTACCAATAACATTGCGAGACTTAACATTTGGTAATGGAGAGATTACTTTAGGAACTCCCAGTAACTAAATTCAACAGTAAGGCCAGGGTTTATTTTCACACTGCACTGCACGCTACGATTCTCTCCTGTCAATTGCGTGGGGTATCAACTGCGACGCGCTAAGGGCGTCGAATTTCAATGAGAATGTCGTTTATGCGCAAACTTGCTCCATAAACGACAGCACCGGTTGTAATCCTGGCTGAAAACGACGTCCGCGGCTGAGAATCTAATGGCAAGAGTAATAACTGTAATTACCGCGGTGCAGATTAACAAAGGTAAAGCGATTTCCATCTGGAATTCAACACCGATAAGTGGGACGAAACGATACACCGGAGCCAATGCTTCGTGGGAGCAGGTAGTTTCTCGACCAAGATCTGAGGGCCCTTCACAGCCGGTATAGTCGCGCCATTCTCACACACGTAAAGCAATGCAGAGCGATTCATGCAAGTTAGAACACAGAATTTATGCGACGAGATTCAACACAATATGCTTTTCTTCATGTAGCGATCCCACTTGGAATTAACGCGAATTGTTGGTAATACATCAGAACCACATACATTTGTGAGGATTTTTTTCTTCATTTCTTACGACGGTTTAATGTATATCCCCCGGGGAAGATATGTGACAAGGAAAATCATTTGAGCGGTTGCATTTGACACAAAAACTTACAAAATGTTTGATTTGAAAGGACTTCGTAAATAATCCTTCGTATTGTTTTAGAGCGAGAAGTCATGATAAAGAAACAATACATTTACCAGGCTGACGTAACTTTGCAGGCTCGGCTGACCGAGGCAGTGCAGGAAATCCTCATCCCATTTTCTTCCTGTGTATTATACGGAAGTAAGGCCCTGCATTGTCATGACGATAGAGGAATACACGTGTTAATTTCAAGGGTGTCATCCACAGACCACCACTGTATGTTGCTTAAGGATGACAAGTTAGAGGTGGAACGCTACTGATAGAAACGCTTAGATGTAACGCTTTTGGATTCAGGGTACATATGTTTCACAGATTTCTTTTTTTTAATCACAATTAACCGCACAAATTTAGCAGCACCTGCGATTTACATTTGTTCTCGTTCTAGGTCACTCGAATCTTGGTCGTGCCATACCGGGTGAAGTACACACTGCAGCAGACGCCAATGAGTAGGGAGTCTATAAAAGGGTTTGAATGAAGGTGTCGACATACGCGCGAATCACTGTAGGCGTCGGGGCTGCTATTTCGCGCTCCCGTTTTAATTAACTAGTTGGACAGAGCCATTCACTCGGCGTTAACGGGCGTATTCCGGCGAGCGAGCACCCGCGCGCCCGCCCCATTGTAGTTGGGCGTCAAAGGATTGAAACGGGCTCCCAAAGCGATCTCTCACGTCCTAGCAGATTCAATTTTACTAGAGGCTCCGGAAACAAATGGGGGCGGGCGGGATGCAGCAGACCCGCGTCCTGGACCGATGCGCAGGCCGCGAGGTACTCGTCACTCAAATGCGGCGCTTTAAAAATACTCCAAACGACACGCGAAATTAAGTGAAATGTTCACTGACGCTTTCTGTAGTTTTCACAGGACATTTCAGTTTAGAGTATATTATATTGCTAGCTCGTTTCCTTGTCAAGATGATTAAAACCAACAAGTTTCGTTTAGGTTAAAATTATAAAAATAATGTTGGGCTATTTAACGTTTATAAATAAATATGTAAAATTATTTGTAAGTACTTCATTTACGTGTCTATTCAGCAATTTTTTGTATCAATTTGCCGATTATATGATAAAATATCTGTAATAATGAAAAATACATGTAATAATTGATAGACAGATAATTTCGTGTTTAAGGGCACGTCAACTGCTATGGTCATTAGTCTCGTACGTGAGATGCATACTTTCACAACGAGAGTTGGCGCAGAGATACGGTGCCGACTAATTGGCGGTGAGATCCCCCCTTCCTAGATGGTGAGATCCGACGTCGACCTGCCCGTTGCCTGCAGGGTTTTCCCAACATGATATCTCCCAACAGTGGGGCCCCATCCCAGCCGGAACATGCTCAAAAATCCCGTCTGGTCTCCCAACTCGTGTGGTCCTGTAAGTGTAAATGATTATAACTGTGTGTGGTAGAGTATGTGTGGAAGTGATGTAAGTGTCAGTATGTATAAGTAAAATTCTATTCCAGACAGCGGTTGGATTTGACCTAGCTATCTGTAGATAGCTATGTATTTCCATACTATGTATAGTATGGAAAATCCAGTCACCTCCGGGAATCGAACCCTGGAATCTTCCGGCCAGGGGCACTGCAGTGATATCAATTCATCTTCTGTATCAGCTAAGCCGGTCTACATAGTTTAAAACACACACTAACAATGAGCTTTATTAGAAATTTACATCAAATAACGTTACTACATTGTTTCGGGTTCATACGTAGCAACACCGAGTTTGTATGTGCACCAATCTTGCGAATACACAACGATGCACGCGCCTCCATAGCGCACATGTTTACACGCCGCCCGCGCCCCTCGCCTCGCTTCAGCGCAATGCGCGCGGAAGAACGCCAGCGCAGCGGCCGCCGCGCACCTCGTTCCCACCGCCCGCCCGCGTGCGCTCGCCCTCCCGACGCCTATTTACAAACAGCTCCTTCAGCCGGCGCGCAGCCCTCTCCCCGCGCAGCGACGCCCGCGCCCGCCACTGCGCTGCGCCTCTCACGGCGCGCAGCCTCTGGAATGTTGCGGACGGCGCGCGCAGACGGCCGCGTTCTCAAAGCACACGCGCGCCACCCTCATCGTCGTCGTCGTTACCGTCATCGTCGTCCTTACCGTCATCGTCGTCCTTACCGTCATCGTCGTCCTTACCGTCATCGTCGTCCTTACCGTCATCGTCGTCCTTACCGTCATCGTCGTCCTTACCGTCATCGTCGTCCTTACCGTCATCGTCGTCCTTACCGTCATCGTCATGTGCATATTCACTGATAAAAACTACACAACATGAAAATTGAAAATATATAGCATCTCCGCAGTCATCTCCACCTTAGATACAACTCTGTAAAACCATTGTCACTTCTAACTTCGACTCCGGCAATGCTACGCTTTCGAACTCAACGCGTTCAGACGCCATTGTAATCCCCATTCCTTCTGTAACACCAGCACTAGAGTCGTCATTTCCACCTCAACCGAGGCCACTACCATATTTAAAAACAGCCTCGTCTTAAGCTCTTACTTCAACTAACGTTTTCTGGTTGCAATTTACACTGCCACCGATGGTATCTTCTTCACGAACTCTACTGTCCTGAGCATTGCTATGTCGGACCATTTTCACGCCTGTGGACTAGCTTGCCAGAAACCTTCATCATGCCGACTTCAATGATAGGCATTGTAGCGTTTCCAAAGAGGTCTACGAACAATAGGTGGCAAAGAAATTGATCGAGGTTTTTTTGGTACTGAGAGAAACGTCTCTACCCCCACAAGTACCAATGAAGTCTCTTACTCTCTCAATCTCTTTTGTGAACCGTTTAACTTCAGGAAGCCAAAGGAGCTGGTGCAAGTACCGAATAAGGCTTGGGCGGGTTCACGCAACGAATATGGCGGGGACGTGATATCGAATCCTCACAGATTCATATCACCCAATCATCATTCATTAACGTGTAATTACTACAAGAATCTCGTCAACAAGTATCTAAAACGTCGTTACTTAAACGTCCTCCATTCAATTAAGTTAACAAATCTAATTTAATAGTAATTATTGCACAAATTTAAGGATAGTACTTTACAAAGATACTTGTAACAAACTACGTAAAAGAAAGAGAAATAACAAACAATTTGCATGAATTATATTACCAATATTTACATATATTTAATTGACTTGTGCACTTTTGGCAAGACACAGAGAATAGAACAGCTAGGATACCAGAGAAACATCATGTCCCAAAATACGTCAAATCGAATCGAATATTTCAAAAATAAATTCCCTAATGAATACAAAGAGAAATCAAAGTTAAAAACGAGGAAAAAACAATTAAGAAAAAAGGGGGAACAAAAGCAAATAGAAGGAACAACATAACAAATGAGAAGAGATGCTTCTAATTGTCGAAGTCACAAAGCTAACGCAATATTGGTATTGTGGGTGAGTTTTCGTTGGCATTTACAATGAAATAGTTATGAGTCGTCATTGAAAACAATATTGTTTATTACAAAAGCAGCTTCCGATGGCTTAGCCATCATCATCAGTTTTCTAGTGCTGACGACACGCTGGCTCGCCAAAGCCGGAATGTTTGGGGGATGGGGTGAGTGTCGGGGGAGGGGGAGGGGGTGTGTCCGGGGCGGGGGGAGGGGGAGTGTCCGGGGCGGGGGAGGGGGAGTGTCCGGGGCGGGGGAGGGGGAGTGTCCGGGGCGGGGGAGGGGGAGTGTCCGGGGCGGGGGAGGGGGGAGTGTCGGCAGCGGGGGTGAGTGTCGGCAGCGGGGAGGGGGAGGGGGAGTGTCGGCGGCGGGGGAGGGGGAGTGGGAGAGGGAAGGGGAGAGGGAAGGGGGAGGGGAAGGGGGAGGGGAGGGGAGGAGAGGGGAGGGGAGGTGGAGGAGGAAGGGAGAGGTGGAAGGGGGAGGGGGAGGGCGAGGGGTGAGGGGAGGGCGAGGGGGGGGGGAGGGCGAGGGGGGAGGGGGATGGGGAGGGGGAGGGGGGGAGGGGGAGGGGGGAGGGCGAGGGAGGAGGGCGAGGGGGAGGGGAGGGCGAGGGAGGAGGGCGAGGGAGGAGGGCGAGGGGGAGGGGGAGGGGGGCATCGTCTCAGCCGCCCGCATCATCTCGCCAGCGCTAACTGTCGAGAGGGACTATTTATGCCTTCACGCACGTCACGCCG